>VKHI01000491.1:0-23068 GCA_015145745.1 Poterioochromonas sp. DS
AGGTACTCCAAACGCAGTTGTCGTTATTAAATCAATGGGCCCCTTTGCTCTCGAAGTCGGAAGACGTTCTCGCTGAAGTGCAGGATAACTTTCGTATCTTTCTTGAAGAACTGAAATTTATGGCTGACTTTCTTTACTCTGAATGGAAAGATATCATTCCCTCTCTACCTTCATATGTGCCGAGCGGGACGACAGATGTTGACGGGACAGAGATTGAACCTATTGAGTTGCAGATTCAGATTCATATCCAATATTTCGTCACTGTCTTCCCTATCATTCAAGATTACAAACATCGAGTGAAATCAGCTGCTTCTGAGGCAGAGAGAAGACAGTTGGATTGTTTGGCTTATTTCAATGTGGAAGGAGAGAGAATGGTGATCAAGAAATACTCATTGGTTTCGATTTTTGAAGAGAGTCAGTTGGCAGTGAGGTTATCGGGTCGCTGGACGGAGCAATCGGATGATATGGATGAAGAGGGAAACATCTACTATGATGTATCATCAGCAGCATTCCGAGCTATGTTACAGTTCGTAAGAATACGAGTTCTCGTGAAGGATGGACAATTTACATTTGTTGAGGAGATCAAGTCGCTTTTGAAAAGTTTGATCGACTATTTCGCGATTAATAAAAAGAAGATTCCAGTTTAAACAATTGAAGTATAACCCTAACTCAATTAATACTAATTCTCTGAACTTTTCCGGAGTTGTATACATTATTAATCTATCAAAAATATGTGTAAGATGTCGGTGAGAGCAAAAATCATCAACCAAATAGTATTTTTGAACCTTCTCACTACTTAACCATACTTTTCTATACTCTAACAATAAATGGCAAAAATAACGAAAAGATGTAGACTACTCTCGGAAAATTTCCCGCAACGATCAATCAAGGATTGGCTGCAAGGATTTTCGAGCCTCCAAGAGGAGAAAGAGACTATTAAACAGGCTTTACAAACTACTATCACAAGATATCTATCTGTATTGCGACTAAGTGAGTTCAATCTTTGGAAGAAGGTATGCGAATTTCGAGGACACGGCAAGGAATTTCGAGCCCAGAGATCCAGAAGTATTCCACACTTTAAGGTCAATAGCGAAAATTGATATTTCTAGGAAGTTGAAGTTCCATTGACAACACGCACATCAAAGGCTCTTTCGGTGAGGAGTTGGTTATGGGCATCGTTGAAGACCGAGATTTGTTCTTCTCCCGAAAATGTCTGGAGATCGGTTGTTTAAGAAGTATAATGGTCCAGCATATCCACGAGAGGCGATCAATCTTGGATAGTCTTATTTCCCTTGGATTCAAGTTACCTTGTTCCCTGTTTCGATTCTCTATGAAGAAAAGTGAGTCTATAAATAATAATCTCTATTTAGCACAGAACTGTTTTTAACATATTCAAATATTTCTGTTGAGTATCTTCACCCTTATTACTTCCAATTTAAATAGCATTGTTGATTTTAGAACTTTCAATATCTTTATAACCATGATAGGATGCAATATGAAGAGCAGCAGTATTACCATCCGATGAACACATATTATCGAGTTACATGTCATTTGGGTGTTGCTGGACGAAGAGGGAAACATCTACTATGATGTATCATCATCAGCGTTTCGAGCACTGCTGCAGTATGCACGATTTCGAAGTTTTCGCTTGAAAGGTGCATTGAGGCTTCCAACGATCATGAGAATTCCCTTGCAAGGTTTGCTGGATTATTTTTCCATCAATGACAAAATAATTTCAACTTCCACCTCCTACAAATATTATAAATGAGCTCGATGACGATGGATTCGAAAGAAATAGTAATTCTGATATCAATTAGTTGTTACAATCAAGATCTCTCCTCAGTTCTTTCTTTCTCGCTATATACTTTCTTATCATTTAGATGAACTATTTTGCTTCTTCTTTACCATATCCGCCGCTATCTTACTCACCAACGAGGATGGTGCCGCACCACCTTGTACTACAACATGAGCCTTTCCTGTTGCTTCTTGAGTCTTTGCCAATGACTTCATAGTACCCGCACTACCATCCAATACACCTGCTCTTGCCTTCACCATCTTTCTCTCAATTTCAATCTGTTTTAATCGTTTCTCTAAATTCTTTTTCCCTGGACCATAACCATGAAACTTATAACTTAATTGTCGGAAAGCTTCTTTCTGGGTTAATTTTCTTCCAAATTCATCACGATATTCTAATTTTATACCTTTATCATCCTTTGATGGATCATTTGTTCGATCATCTTTAGCTCTTCCTGCTAATTCATTACCTTTCTTTAACTCACCTGAACTACGTAACATCTCTAAAGCTCCTGCTAAGCCTTTCGAGATCACAGGTTGACGATGTAAGAAGGATAATTGATCATCGTTGATCTCTTGTGACATACTCGCTGTTCCTGCTGACATCTCCTCTTCTTCTAATCCTTCCCAATCATAGTGATCCTCGCCCTCGACCTTCCCTTCCTCCTCGCCTCTCAACTCCTTTGACTGACTTCCAACACTCTTTCCGATCGAACGACGCTCAATGGAAGGCTCTACACTCATCTCTTCCTCCTGGTCATCTCTCTTCTGACTAGAGGAAAGTCCTTGACTAATGTCGATACTAGGGTTATTATGAGACGATGAAGTGAGAGTAGCTTGTCTCGCCATGTCTCGCAACGCTGCTTCTGCTTTACTTCTTGCATTGTCATTCAATCTTGCTTGTAAACGTGTTGTAAACTCAGTTGTTGAGTTAAAGATTAGTTTGCCATCTGTTCGTCGTCCTTCTATATCAACATCTTCCAGGTCATCCTCTCTTTGCACTTTATCTGCCTTTTGTTTCGCAGCTTCCTTCGCAGCCGTGAGAGCTATCTCTCTTGCAATCTTTGCTCCTTTATCGATATCATCGTCGTCCTCATCTTCATTATCACCTTCCTTTGCTTCATTGGCACCTTGTCGCTCGATTTGCATCTCAGATGATTGCTGCTGTTGACGCTTCTGCAGTGCTAATTGTCTCGCACGAGACAATGCCAGAGCCAAGTCAGAATCTTCTTCATCGAAGTCGAAAGAAATCTTTTTCTTCTCTTCTGTCTCCATCGCAGTGCTCGTGTGATTGTTATTATCAGTGTTATCACTATCATCCACGACAATCTTCCTAATATTAGACTTCTTCTTAGTTTTTAATCCTTTTCTAAACTTAATATCATCTGAGGATAGATAAGATGATGCTGGTTTTAATTCCATTTGTAATGTTTCATATTTTCTTTTTAAATATTCTTTATTCTTTTCTTCTGTACTCTTACCACTATCATCATTAGTATTACCGTCATTACCTCCTTCTCCTTGATTGGAAGATGTCTGACGACCATCCATGATGACTAATTTAGCAGTTTTCTTTTTCTCTTTATCATAATGCGATAGAATAGATGGTTTACTTCCTATTGGTAGATTCTCATCAAATTCTGCATCATCGTAACCTGTGTAATGAGGCTGTTTTAGACGCTTCCGTCGTTTCTCTGCCTCGGCAAGACGTTCTCTTTCAGCAAGGTTAACGTTTTCAAGAATGGCCTCTTCATCATTGACTCCTAGGATTTTACCGTCCTCATCAGTCGCTAGGACAGAGGTATCAGCTAAAGTTAAAATCACTTCATGTCCGACTTCAAAGTCTTTTTCGCCATGCATGATTTGTAATCCTTTTAATTGTTTTGAAGTATAAACATTTGATGATTTTTGTCTTTTAGAAGGACGAAGATCACTACTTACGCCATTATTTTCATCATCATCTTCCTCATCATCGTCATCATAACGATTTCGCAATGATTTTTGAACTTTTGCCAATTTTTCTTCTTCTTGTCTTTGTCTACTCTTCTGAATCCATTCTTTTGTATTGCTTGTTGAGGATGCTGTGATATCTAGAGAGAGATCTAGCTTTGTCATTGTATTGTTGACTGTTATCGAACAATTCGTGTTATTCTTCACACACAACGCAAATACGCAAAAGTCTAGATTTAAGTGAAAGCCCCATTCGCACAAAGTGCACAGTTCGTAACTTCTTGTTATAAAAAGTAGTTTAGGAAAGAGACAAAGTCGTAGGAAAGATTGCTTACGCGTTGTATGTGAGAAATAAAATTTTTTGTGTTAACTAATCTTAATTTAATAAGTTGCAATATAAGAGAATTGATTACGAATAGCAAATGAAGAATTGTTATTATCATCAGCTGCACCCTTTTCATTCTCATTCGACAATAATTGTTGAATAGAACTCTTTACCTCTTCAATCGATTGTAATGATCGTAATTGTGCATAGAATCGAGTAATACTTTCAAAATAAATCACATTCTTTCTCTTGTTTATCACTTCTTCTTTCTCTTCTTTTGATGGATGAAAGGCAGCAAAGATGGCTTTTTCCAAATCTACTGTTAACTTTGGATCGTTTATCACAGAATTAAGAAGTAATACAGCTCTTGATCTCTCCACATCATTCTTCACCTCCTCTGACATCACATCTACACATAGCAGGGATCCTTCACATTAAATGACTCTTTCTTTAAATCATATAACCTTTCTGTACTTACCTTCAATAGAAACTGCTTTCGGAGATTTTAATGATGTTGTTGTTGTTAAACGAGGTGTTTCTGACGTTGATCCAGTTGTCTGTGTTGAATCAGCCTTCTCTTTATTTCCATTCGCCTAGCACCCAATATATAATAAGTCACAAATTTTCCAGTACATAACTTCGATGAGACCTACCGCACTCATCATACTCCTCCAGGAAGTGACTAAAGTATTCGCTGCTTCCTTAATACGAGCATTAGAATGAGTCTTCGATAAAACATTCATAAACTTTCCAACACCCGTAGACTTCAACTCATCTAACGTCAGACTCATCTAAAATATCACCGTGATTAATGGTACTTTTTCGAATAAGGACGAATGCTACTTACTCCTTTCAGTTTGTCAATGGTTTTCAACGCTCTACTCTCATCGAGTGAGTCTCGTTCTGTTGTTAGTTTCAATATCTCATGTAATCGTTGAAGTCGATCTTCTCTTGATTCTTCATCAAATTGATTCTTTAAAGACTTTGCTGGAGTTACTGTTTCCTATCGACAGCTGATATTATACGAAACTCTTGGAGCTTATTTAATCAATTACCTTCTTTGGCTTAGCTACTGTTGTGACAGCTGTATCCTTCACATCGCTCTAATAAGGAGAAAACGATTAAAAATGTGAGAATTAAAAAGGTAATACAAACCTTTCTTGGTCTCCCTCGCTTCTTTTGAGTAGAAGTTGAGACATCATTGGTAGCTGATGGTGTCTCATTAGGGGTCTTTGGCTTCTATAGAAAAGGGCAAAAATAAGATACAAATGTAATGAACTAAAGTTAAGGTTGAATTACATTCGTGGAACCAGGTGGTCTTCCTCTCCTTCCCTTGGATTTAGGTGCTTCACTGTGTTCTGATTCACTCGCAGCTTCTTCTTCATCATGAACAACCTCTTCTTCCTCCTCCTCAACATCGTAAAGCTCGTCTTCACTGGCTTGCTTTTCTTCAGGTTCTTCTTCATTTAATAAATCATCTTCACTTTCACCTCCTTCCTTGGTTGAGGATGAATTCTTCTTCTGTAATGTGATCACATCATTAATATTATGATATTAAAAGATTATCATTCTAGTTCTTACCAATCTTTTCTTAGTTTTATTCTTGTTACCTGATGATGATGATGGAGGTCTTCCTCGCTTTCTTTTTACCGGACTCGCAGGAGCAGAGTCAGCTTTTTCTTCCTCCTTTGACTCATCTTTGTTGACTTTCTTATCTTCTGCAACTTCATCTCCTTCTTCCTCTCCCTCTGCTTCTCCTTCCGCTTCATCAGCATCACTAGTTCCTCCTTCAATATCATCGTCTCTGTACCAAGCTAATCTTTGCTCTTTCTCGAGAAGAATCTCGGCATTTGCTCTGGCAATAGCCTCAGGGAATAAGGTCAAGTAAGCCTTCGGAAGCTTCTGGTTCCGGAATTTATTGGTGTTCTCCTCGTTAAATGGCTTCAGATTGGATGGCGTGATAAACCCAAGTGTTCCATCCCCATAGAAATAGACGGTATATGTTTTACCAGTTGAAGAAACAGCCTGTCCCTTGCATGCATCTCTGCTTAACACCTTCTTTGGGTCGAGAATACAACTCGGCCACCATGGAAAAGATCCAAATTTCGACCAAACAACTTCACCATATCGCGACTCCCAGCTAATTTCACTCATATTCGCGATTATGACTTGGAAACACAAGCAAAATGAAAGAAAATGTCTACAATGCCACGTAAATTTAGGCAAACGAGATGTAAAAGCAAAAGTGAGTGATCATTCGATAAAGTAGATTGTTGCGCGAAAGAGAAACGTCTTTTTTCTCAATGAGATGATTACCACTTTTCATCAGCTTTCACTCATCGTATGTGGTATTTTTGTTATTATATTGACTGTTTATAATATTTACGAGTTTGGGGTAACAAAAGAGTCTTTCGTCAGGCGGTCTTTATCTGCCACTGTCGATTTAAATACAGGTGAAAACGTAAAAACTGTGAATGGCACGATTCCAGAAGTGTCCTGCCCGCTCGGGACTTATCGACCTTCAGGAAGTACTGTATTGAGGAGGGTATCCGGCCAGAGACAGGATGGATGCCAACGTTGTCCTAAAGGAAGATATGGAGATAAGATGGGGCTGACTCATCCATCTTGCTCTGGTGTATGTCCTGTTGGTACGTATGGAGATGAAGATGGATTAAAGTCAAAGAAAGAATGTAAATTATGTCCGCCTGGAACCTATGGAACTCGAAGTGGCCTGACAACTGCTACTTGTTCAGGTCTTTGCCCTAAAGGAACTTACTCTGACTCGTATGGAAGTAGGAAGTGCAAGAAATGCCCGCCTAATTATAATATGTGGCAATGTGGGGAGTCTTCTAATGTCTAGTTTTTTCGTGTGTTTAGAGTTGTTGATTTGTAAATAATTAGTTGTTATTTTATTTAACTAATCTTTTTCCACAAAGATTCTCCGGTACATCGAGAGAATGCAGTGCACAGTAAAATGGTTGTGTGTTTCGAAATCTTGGCCACAGCAGTGCTCAAACTTGAGTGAGGTGGAGAGGAAGTAGTTGACATGTAATTGATCAGGTTTTGTATTTAACATGAGTTTTGAAATTGAGAGTAGTATGGTTCTTTCTCGGTTATCAAGGATCCTATCTGATTGGAAATAACCGAATTATTACAGAAAAGATACCATATCAATTTCAGAACTCGCGAAATGGTTACTCCTTGCCAATGCTTCTAAAAATTTAGAATATCTGTTATCACTCGAACCAAAAACTTAAAATTACCAAAAAATATTTTCGATGCATATTTTATTTCACTGCTATCACTCTTAATGCTCTGAAAGTAAGCTAATCTTGCGGTATATTTTTGTTGTGTGGCAAATTTCGATTCGATCTCTCAAATTTCTTCCATTAGTTGTTATCAATTGCAACTATCTCAATGCAATTGTCAACGCTTTTAAAATTCATTGTCCTTGATAAGAATTGACAGGCAACATTAATTTATTTAATTATTGTTTCTATTTTAGAAGTATTTATACATTATGGTGATGATCAAAGTGTTTTAAGGAGTTTTAGGCGTAACTGAATTCGTTGTTGGTGCCGAAAGGGTTTTCTCTGTTTCCTTTTGTTTCATATATTCTTCAAACTTTGTATCAAATTCACGTGCTTTTCGAAGGTTTTCTTTCCTTCGAACTTCTTTCTCTTGTTTAAAACAATGGTCTAAATCTCTCTTTGCATCATTACAAGCGCCAAACCATTTGCCTAATAAATTATAAGAGAAAGGATACAGTTCATGAAGATTATCCTACCGATTCGATGTTCTTCGTGACAGTCAATGAGGGCACGAATGACCTGGGAGACGAGGATTAGATACTTTTTGAATAGATTAAACTTAAGAAAATCTATTTCTTACATCTTGACATAGTTCATGAGGTCTTCCAAGTGGTGGATGCATGCTGAATTGCTGTAATCTGCTTGTATTATTGAACGGAAGTTTCTTACACGTCAACTAAAGAAATGTGAAAAATTGGGCACAGGATGATGCATGAAGTGCATACCCCAGAGTATTAATCTGCTTTATCGAATGTGCATTTTCTTTTGATAATACAGTCCACAACTCAAATTCAAACTTAATTTTTTTTCATTTCATGATTGATCAAGATTCTTGAAGATATCTTCTTGGTAAAACTGAATTTTCTATATAATATATATTAGGAGATAGGAGATAGACTATAGTATGATGCAATATCAACACCAACTCGTTTTAGAGTTCTATCATTATAAGCTTTCATCGAGCTTATTTCCCAAGGAGAGTATCTCGAAGAAGTATCTTGTTTTTATGGAAGGTTATTATCGAAATAAGATCATTAAGTCAGCAGAATATCAATTGAAGAATGGAACACAGTTATCGATCCCATGGTCTGATCGCTTAGATCAGATAGTTGTGCATTACTATTATCTCGATGAAAAATTGAAAATGGAGCTGGGGTACTCCTCTTATCGTATCCCAAACGAGCGAGGATTCTCTTTTGATGAGCCCAATAGAATCGCTTTGGATATTCTTCCGAATGGTGCGATAAACCGTATTGGAAAGGTTCTTTGTTTGATGAGTGTGGAGAAGTTTTACGCAGATGATAAAGAAGAGGCGGATCGTCTTCGTAAAAATCCTCCTGTAAAGAATATGTCGTTTCATATCGACTCTGTGGTACCTGGATTTCGATTCCGACGATTAGCAAAGGCTGTGAACTGGAATAAGATTCGAACTATTGACTTAGACAGGTAATTACGACTTCAATGTTTTCGGACTGGAAATTGAATAGAAGTTTGTTTCTGTAGAGTCGTAGAAATGAATGATGTCAGCACTATCTTAGGATGTGTAGATGACGTCGCACTCGGTGATGCTGCTGAAGAAGGTGAGACTATTATAATGTTTTCTATTATTCCCTTTAATTACTTGATGTCAATTCAGACTGCGATCCTCGATTGCTCCGAGCTTTACATGTAGCACAATTTACAACACAATACTTATTAAGCTCAAAGAAACTAATGGATGAAAAGAAAAAGATAATAAAGAAAGCATTAAATGTATTTGATGAGGAAGAGGAAGTTTTAGATTTAAAAATCACAAAATATAGGTAATTCTTTCATCCTTTGTTCGGATTAAGATGATAATCATCAAATGATTATTTCAGAGCTCGAAAGAAAGCGATGATGAGAGAAATGGAAGAAATGGATCGAGTGATGGAAAGTTATCGCAGAACTTTAATTGCTCTCCGACCAAGGTTACATAATTACAAACTGGATGAGATTCTCGTAGATAGTGATGATGCAGGTGAAGATATTCGAGTCGATGATTATATTAGAAAGAATAAAAAGAATGAAAGAAAGAAGTCAAAGAAATCGAAAAATGTGAAGTATAATTTTGAAGATGGTGAAGATGATGATGACGAGGAAGAATCAGATGTATCAAGTTCTGATGAAAGACAACAAAAATCAAAATCAAAGAAACAACCTTCTTCAAAGCTCAGTGATAATCGACATGAGTTAGTTCAAGATAAGAAAGCTTCCGGGAAAGTTCTTACCGTGGGAGGAAAGTTGAATATTGCAAAAGAAGAAGAAAGTGATGATGAACCTGATTTGATTGTTCCTCGACGAAAGACGTCACAAATTGAGAAACCTCCACTTCAAGAAGATCGAAAGGAAACTATAAAAGGAGGATGGAAAGTTGCGAAGGCAAGTTCGAATTCCCGCGATGATTATGATGAGCGAAAAGCAGAGACAACGAAACCTATTCCGCTCCAATCGAAACCAGCTGCGGAGCTCCCTCCGATGAGAAGCTCTCAAATCACCCGATACAGTGGTTTAGTGGATGATGAGGAAGAAGAAGATCCTAATGCAAAAGTGAAATCCTTTACCTCTTTCAAACCAATTACGGTCAATCGAAAGTCGATGTTGGAAGAGCAATATAAAGTGACGAATGAAGTAAGCGATGAAGAGGTAATAGAGAGAAAACGAGAAGAAACGATAAAACCAGTGTCAAAAACTACAACCATGGAAGTTTCTACGTTCTCCAAGAAGATCTTACCTTCACAATCAGCAATGAAGCAACCTCCTCCAGAACCTTCCCTCCCTGACGTCATTCAGAAACAAAACCAAGAGGAAATGAGCGAGAAGAGTAATACCATGAACCTAACAGACAAACTAAGCAAAAACCAATCAGATTTATTAGAATTTGCAAAGAGAAAGAAGGAATTAGCGATGACAATGGAGTCAGAGAGAGCTTCAACCATTCGATCATCCTCTGGCTTTGAATCTACCAATGCTTTATCAGTAGATTCATTAAATCTGCCTAGCTATAAAATGCAGCAAATCGTTGACGAGACCAATGTAGCTGATCAAACAATGAATTTAACTTCAGACAGTATTGTCGCTGCTCCTTCCACTGATCTACCACTTCCTCGAGCCTCGAACGTCATCGCATCTGACATTAAAGATTCAAAGACGTGGACTCCTTCATCAGCATCACCTGCTATTATCGATGATCCTGTTATTAGTAAATTTGATGCTAGATTAAATAACACCTTCCCTCCATCAGCTTCTGTCGCGACGAACTCTCGTCCTCCTTCTCAAGCACAAGTTGATCCAATCTCTTCAGTCCCTGATGCTTCCTCATTATTAATGGAATCCTTTGATAGTAATATTAATCCTTTAGTTCAAGAGCCTTCTATGGATTACCCTAATGTTCAGTATGATGATGACTTCGAAGACGAGCAGTCAGAGAATGCATCTGCTGAAGACGACAATAATGACACTACTACAGGTGTACCGGTGACTCTGAGTATTGATATCGATAGAGATGGGAGCAACACACTATCAGGACCGCCAACGAAGTTATCAGAAGCAGATAGTCCATTAAACTATAATGCTGATGCTAAATCATACCCTGTCACCAATATCGCTGGAAGTAATAATAATCCTTTAAATTCTTCTTATTATGCTGCAAAGAAATCTTCTGCTTCCTCCTTTAAGCAATCCCCTCGAGCATATAAAGCGAATCGTCCAACACAAGATGAGGATGATCCGTTTAGTCCAGGTGCTGACCATCAGTCGTCATACTTTGTCTCACATACAGGAGAAGATGTTGATCAATCTCAAAGTATTACCATTGACTTTGATTTGGATCTTGATCATGATAAAAGTACTGGTCGCCATCGAGGTAATCTTGCTGAAGCAAAGAGTGGGAAGAGTGGTCCTCCTAAATCTCCTTATTCTCGTGTGAATTATAACTCTATGAATGATGATATTGGTGCTTTTGGAGAATCATCTACTTATTCACAAGAAGGATATAATTCATCATTAACACAAAAGTCATCATCTCCATCCTCTAATATTTTCAATCAAACAGCTTATGGTGGGAATCGTACTCGCTCTGATAGTGGTGAGAATGATGATATGGTGTTATTAGGGACAGGGAAATATCCTAGTGGGAAGGTTGGGAATTTTACTCTTTCAGACTCGTCAAGAAGCAAGTACTCCTCTGATACCTATGATAAGGATTCATTAGTTGGTAGTGGGACAGGAGGTAGTGGAGGTAGTGGTAGTGGAGTAGGAGGGCTCAACACACCGTTGAAGATTCAAAGTAGTGAAGGAAACATGTCATTTTCGAATAACAGTGGTGGATACAATCAAAGTACTGAGTTATCACCTGTATTCGAGGGATTGAAAGATTCAATCTCTCAGCTTGGTGAACTGTCTTATAGTTCTTTGCATCCACCAGGTCAGAGAGAAGGAGATTCTCACATCTATCATCAACAAAAGCAACAAGAACAGAACGAAGTAGTGTGGGAGGTTGGTCGTGCTCCATTAGATCTCATTGAATTAGCGGATGCGATTGAGTTTCATATTAGTGCAGTGAGGTTTAACTCTAATGTTAGTAGATTTGTAAAGGAGTTTTATGTGGTAGTGGAGTTTCTTGATGTTATGTCAGGTCCTTCACCTACTGTGGTTATTCGATCAGATTCAATCGCTCAACCTCTTAGTTATTATCTACGTAAGTTCTTTTACCCTTTTTAATTTTTTATTTTGTTTAACTCTGAGGTTATTGCTCTGTGTTATAGATATGGTGGCTAATGATGAGATGAGAGCGCTTCTGACGGAGGAAGTGGCGGAACTGAGAGAGAATCTTTGTTGTACAGTGTATATCTATAATAAAGCAGAGAACTCGTTGATTGGACAAGCGTCCTTGGAGTTATGGGCGATGATTGAGCATTCGTGCAATGTTCTTCGACAGGTTCGTTGTTGTCATCTATTTCTTATCTTTCTATCATAGTCTATTCTGCTTGTAATTGTAGGAAGCGAATATTTACACCCCGAACATGTCTAGTTCGATAGGATCTGTGGTATTTGATGTGAAAGGACATCGACTACTGACAGCATGTGCGACAGAGTAAAAGTAAGCCAGAGAGCGAGAAAGATAGTAGTGCTTTTGTCTCGTTTTTTTTATTTATTTATTAGTAAAATAGATCGATGTTAATATACATTCGTTTCTTAGCAATCTGTGAATATTAAATAAATCCTTTTTATTTCTTCGATCGAGCAGCGCTGATGTACATGACTATCAAATAGATTCAAACGGATGATTATGATATCTATGGAAGAGATGTGAGGGACGACTTACCATTATTACCACGAATAAAACAATCACCATATTTATTTTTCATTTGTCCATCAATATATTCTTCTGTTTGTTCCATTGCAATATTCATAAATCCATCTAAACATGCTAATATACCACGATAAGTGACACCAGAATGTAATTTCACCACAACAGGTTTTCCAATCACTTGCTTTAAGAAATCTGTTGGACTTTTCTTTGCTACTAATGGTTTACTTGAACTACCTGTAATATCAGTTGTAATAGGTGCAGGTTGTTGAATAAACTCCATCTTCTTTGATGCAATAAGAAAGAAATAACAAATAACAATGAATCGAATTTCATACCGGGTAAACCGGCATACTGGCATACCGGCATACCGGCATACTGGCATACTGGCATACTGGCATACTGGCATCCTGGGTCATTGTCCGGGGTCGTATCTCTCTCCTCTCTTCCATTCATTTTATAAGAGAGAGTGAGAGAGACGCACTGGTGACTGTGAGACTCTCCCTGCCTCCAACCAATACAAACAACTACAACCAACTATTACTACTTATTACTATTATTATTATTACTACAAAGAAGACAAAGAAGCACCATGGATTATTCAGATAAAGAAAAGAAATCAAGTAAGAAGCGTAAGCATGAAGAGGATGAAGTAGATGATGAACAAGAACAACAAAGAGAAAAGGAAAAGAAAGAAAAGAAAGAAAAGAAACGTTCATCAAAAGATGAAGATAAAGAAATTGAAGAACAACATCATTCTGAAGAGAAAGCAAGAAAGAAACTAAGAGTTGATGCTGCTGGTTCATCATCTTCCTCTCATCATGCCCCAGCTCATGTCTCAGAGGAGTTCATTCGTCGTCGCACTCGCTCCATGTCAGATGCTGAAGAAACCTTCCGTATCGAACCAAATGTCTCCGCAGAAGAATTCCGTGCACAGCATCAGATTACCATCATCGGACATTCCGCTGACGGTCACGGTCCTTACCAATGCCCTGATCCTATGGTCACCTTCGACTCCACACCATTCTCCTCCAACATCCGTCGATCACTCGAATTAGCTGGATTTAAAAATGCTACCCCAACCCAAGCACAATCCTGGCCAATCGCATTACAAGGCCGTGATATCATCACTGTCGCTAAGACTGGTTCCGGCAAGACATGTGGTTTCTTACTCCCAGCATTCCATCGTTTATTACCAGAATTAGCAAAACGTAAACGTGGTGTCCCAGGTGTATTAGTTTTAGCACCAACTCGTGAGTTGGCCTGTCAGATCGAAGAAGAAGCCATCAAATTCGGCCGAACCTCCGCCTTACGCACCGTTTGTGCTTATGGTGGTGCAGCCAAAGGATCTCAAATTCGTCGTATTCAAGGTGGTGTCGAGATTTTAATCGCTACACCAGGTCGTTTAAATGATCTATTAGAGATGAAAGTAGTTGATTTATCCTATGTCTGTTTCTTAGTCCTTGATGAAGCAGATCGTATGTTAGATATGGGATTTGAACCACAAATCCGTACCATTATCGCTAAATTACCTTCAGAACGTCAAACAATGATGTTTACTGCAACTTGGCCACGTGAAGTACAAACATTAGCAAGAGAATTCTTAAAGAATCCTGTTGAATTAAAATTTGGTGATGTTCATAATTTAAATGCTAATAAAGCTATTGAACAAAAGATTCTTGTTATTCGAGAAAATGAAAAAACTGAAAATCTTTTAAAGATATTAAAAGATATTAATCCTGAACATGAAACTAATAAATTAAAAGTACCTAAAACCATTATCTTTGTATCAAGAAAATCATCTTGTGATTCTCTTGCAAATGATTTATGGAGTGCTGGTTATTCTGTTGATTCATTACATGGTGATAAACAACAATTTCAAAGAACACGTGTTATGGATCAATTTAAACATTCAAAAATACAAATTCTTGTTGCTACAGATGTTGCTGCACGTGGTTTAGATGTGAAAGATATTCAAGTTGTAATTAATTATGATTTCCCTGCTGGTCAAAATGGTGTTGAAGATTATGTACATCGTATTGGTCGTACAGCAAGAGGTGATAGTACTCATGGACGAGCCTTTACCTTCTTCACTCATGATGATGCTAAGAGAGCTACTGAGTTAATTGGTGTCTTACGAAGAGCAGGACAAGAAGTTCCTGAGGAGTTATTACCTTATGAGCGAACGAGAGGAGGTGGAGGAAGAGGCGGTGGACGTGGCGGTTATGGCCGAGGAGGATATGGTTTCAGTGGTGGAAGAGGTGGTGGATATGGTAGAGGAGGTGGAGGAGGAGGATATGGTCGTGGTGGCGGAGGTAGCTTTGGTGGTGGAAGAGGTAGAGGTGGTCCATCCAGACAGTGGTAAACGAATAGCTCTTACCATTGAATCTATTTTTCCCTCGCTTTGTTTGCTATAATGTGTTTATTATTATTGTCTTGTATGTAGTAAGATCTGTTCTATTTTCCTCTTACTTTGCTTTACATAATAAAAGATACAAATTAAAGCAATGTAAACCATTCCTCTCATCCCCTCATAGTCCCAGTTTCATCATTGTAATGCATTTTTGCTAATCGTAATAATAAGATCATCTACCCTGCCCTGCCACCCTCACTTGAAAGAGATTGATGATTAAATAAGAATTTACAAAAACAATAAAAAACAAAACAAATTATATAATAATACTACTACTCGTCCTTATCACACTTCGATTGTCTTAGAAGGCAACACCAAAGATTGTAACAATACAAACCATACGAGCATTCGGATCCTTCCTCTTCTCACTAGGCCATCTAGCAACAACAACATTATCATTAGTACGATCCCAGAAACAAGAATGACTCATATGAACTCCTGCACCATTCTTTTGCATGATCATACAAGAGACTATTGAAGGGGAAAGATAGTCAATACAACTGAAGGGAAAACGGGGGTGGGGGAGTTAATGGGGTTTGATGCTTACCTAGATATTTAAATGGTTTATTCATTTCTACAAGTTGTTTTGTAACTTTTGAACAAATTTCATCAATCCATTGATTTATTTGTAATTGATTATACATTTTATCTTTTAATATTGATTCAATCGCATCATAACAGATTGGTTCGACTGCATCTGGAAGAAAGGTCACCTACATTAATCAACAGGAAAAGAAAAAAAAGAATTATCCTTCGTTTCTTTCTCAAAAAAAAATTGTATGAAATCATTACTTTACCTCATCAGATGTTTCATCCATCTCTTTTGATTGATTTGTTGAAGGAAAAAAAAACAAAGAGATAAAATGAATTAAATCAAATAAGTCAAACGAATGAAACGCTTTCAAATTTATACAACACTTCTTTTAATTTACGCTACTCTTGCGAATGCGCCAAGTATTTCCGCCTATCCAATCTGTTGATTGGCGAGAAGGCGTTTTTCGGTTATTGAATGCAATTACAAGGAGAACCATTCCTATGTTAATTTGAAGAATTGTGTTGTTGCAAAAGCCACTCGATTGTTACTTGTTATTGTGATTGCAATTGCTGAATATTAGTGATCAAATGAAAGGATTCAAGAGTCTTGAGAAGAAGGTAATTGACCAACGTGTCTATGCTAAAGATCGATGCACTGCCATTGCTGTTGGTGGAAAAGCCAGTACCACAGGCTCTCCTATGACCACGCATACTGCTGATTGCATGGAATGTGATTGGAGAGTGAATAAAGTTCCTGCTAGAGATTGGCCTGAAGGTTCTATGAGACCTGTTTACCAAATTAAAGCTGCTTATCCTCGTCAAGTTCGTGAAGATCGTGGATGGACCTGGTCTAAAGAAAACCTTGAGAACTTACCACCACGTAAAGCTTGGGAGAAACAAAATTTTAAAATTGGAGAGATCCCTCAAGTACCTCATACCTACGCTTTGATTGAGGGTATGTATGGTATTATGAATGAATGGGGTGTGTCTATGGGTGAATCTTCTTGTACAGGAAAACTGTATGCAGCTCCTGTCTCAGCTGGTGGCAAGGCTTTATTAGAGGTCGGAGAACTCTCTCAGTTAGGTTTAGAGAGAGCTAAAACTGCCAGAGAAGCTATTAAAGTGATGGGCGATCTTGCCATGCAGTACGGCTATTACTCCGCTGAGTGGGATGATTCCAAGTTAGGACCAACTTACCCTATGAGTGAAGGTGGTGAAGCTTTAACTGTTACCGATGCTGATGAAGCTTGGATGTTCCACATCTTACCTGATGATACTGGCTCTCATGCTGTCTGGGTTGCTCAACGTGTCCCTGATGATCATATTGCTGCTGTTGCAAACTTCTTTGTTATTAAAGAAGTGATTCCAAATCATCCTGATTTTATGTATTCTGATAATTTATGGTCAATTGCTCAAAAGAAAGGTTGGTGGAAGCCTGAAGATGGATTATTAAACTTTGTTCATACTTATGCTCCTTCTGTCTATCATCCTAGTGGTGTTCTTCGTCGTGTTTGGAGAGTTCTTTCTTTAGGTGCACCTGATTTAAATTTACCTGGTGAAACGAATCCTTATGGTGATGATTATCCATTCTCTGTGAAAGTGACGCGTCCTGAAGGTGCTTTCTCTCCAATTGATATTATGTGGATGCAACGTGATCACTTCGAAGGAACTCCATATTCCACTGCTACAGGACTTGCCGCTGGACCATATGGTGATCCTAATCGTTGGGATTTCGGCCAAAACGGAAACATGACAGTGTGGGAGGAAGTAGAAGGATCATTCGAACGAACAATCTCTTTGTTTAGAACATCTTATTCCTTCGTCACGGAACCTAGAAAGAACGTTCCTGATGTTTTCAATCGTCTTTGGTTTGGTCAATATTCTCCTGATTCCACGACCTATACTCCAATCTACGTTCACTCCAATGAGATTGCTCCTGCTTTTACCTCAGGTACCATGCATAAATACGACTCAAAGTCCGCCTGGTGGAACTTTTGTGTTGTTGGGAACTATGCTGGTCGTTTTTACACTTTCTCCATGGAACCTGTGCGCCAATTACAACATCGCTTAGAGGCAGAATTATACCAAGCAGCAAATCTATTAGAAAAATCTTTAACTCAATACCTCTCACCTGCTACTCCAAAGAATGACAAAGTTATTGTAGATGCTTTAACAAAATTTACTGTTGAGAAAGGTGAATATGTTTCCAATGAATGGAAGAATCTCTTTCCTTTCCTATTAACCAGTTATCGTGATGGTTATCATGTGACTGGTTTACAGAATGAGACTATTGCCATTAAAAGATTATTCTATCCAAGATGGTGGTTAGAGACTGTTGGTTTCTTTGATCATCCTGGTAATAAGGAAGGAATTTTATTTTCTCCTAATACTTATTTGAATAATATGTCTTCCACGCCAATGAATAATCAATTTATCATCGCAGTAATTTCCTCTGTTATCTTCTTCTTGTTAGGTATGTTTTATGCTAATAAGAGATCAGGGAAGAAGGGACTTCGTCTTCCTGAAATGAAAGTTCCAACTACCTCTTCCCCTTCTTATATGAAGATCCAAGATGATGAGAATGAAGGAGAGAAAGAAGAATTTATTCGTTATGGTAAAGTGAATATGGAAACATTTGATATCTCTTCTACCTATCAGTCAGAGAAGATGTAATGCATCTCCTTTTGGCTGGTTGTGTATGAGAATAGTTAGGTCATAGTAATAGCTGTTTTATCCTGTTTTTTTTTCTTTTTGCTTTGTTTTTATTTATATAGAGGTATTATTATGATTGATGTGTTTCCCCATGAGTGATTTTTGATTGAGTGGCTTGCTGTGTGGCTTAGAAAACAAAAGATAAAATATTTATAACGAATTTTATACATGAATGAACGAATGAACTGAATCAAAATCTGCTCTCGTCATCAGCGAATGCTCATCAGAAAAATTGCAAAATGTATTCCTTAAACTCGTTTTTTTTTCCTCGCTTTTCATGTAATTTCCACCTAAACAATAACAAATTTGATCCATATTTTAAATCTTTTCTTTTGCTTCAACTTTATTCCATGCTGTCTTTCCCGATTCATTTAACCTCCAAGAAACTGAGGCTTTCTCTTGAAACTTCTCTACAAAAGGATTTGGATCATCTGATGGCATTTCTGCAAAGGTATGATTGACATCCCGATGATTCGACTCATCAGCAAACTATGCAAAAGAAATTGAGCATCAAATGGGAAGAGGAAAGCAACAACTTACAATGCACTTCAAAACATCAACCCATCGAGCATTTTCATGCAATTTGTAATATTTTATTGCAATTTCAGGTGCCTTCAATGGTGCCCATCCCTCATTTAAAGGGGTTCCAGGCGTTTCGATCTTCTTTATGGCATTAACGTAAGTTTGACATGCTTTAGAAATGGTCATCAAGGAGTTGACGCATAAACAATAGAGGTATTACCTGCTTCCTCTAAATAGCCGACAAATCGGTGCATAGCCTTGGGTTTGATCAAATAAATAGTCATCAGAAAGGGAGTCATGACATACTGTCCGGTAATCACCAACACACGCACGATCCAAGAAGGCTTGAACATCTCCAAACAAATGATTAGATGCATTCTTTCATTTTCTGCTTCTTCTAAAAGTGTAGGAATCCATCCAAAATCACGATTTAATGTTCTAATGGATCGAAAATGGCGAAATCCAGCTGCAACAAAGCCTGGAACTCCAGCAACTGATTCTAAAATGATTAATCGTCGTTTCATCGCGTTTGGGGTTGGATTATCCTCTTTATAACCAGTAACAAAATTAAATGAATGATATAAGACATTTAAAAAGATTTTCATAACTTTATCAGAGAGTGTTTGTGGTTTATGATGATAAAGGGAATTCATTCTTTCATTAATTTCTTCTGGGGTCCAGATATAATGAGGTAAACCGCTAATATCCAAAGTTTGCTTTCGATCTTTGGCATGTAATGGATGAGGGCTCGAAGTTTCTCGGAAATGAACATGATAAGCATATTCGGAACTTTGTTTGTTTTGGTTTTGAGTCGAAAAGGCTACAATTGATCTTAGGAGTAAACTTTCGCCGCCAAGGAAGATCCTCCGCAGTCCATCAGATAGAACTACTTTTCTCATACGATTGCCAATCATTTAATAGCTGTAATATCATCAAATAATAAATTGTAATGATGAACTGATTGCCAATAAATAACCATCACAAGTCAAAGGGATTTAGGAAGATCCACGACGTTTCAGGATCCTGAAAATTCTTCTCTTTTCAGTTTTTCTGACTTCTCTGACTTTGGAGCCAAAGATCTTCAATGTTAGGAGGGTTAGGAGAAAGTAGGAAGATCTTCAAATCTCTTCAAGATACGATTTCACTTGTATTGCTAATTGTTGTAAAGGGTTTGTATTCTGAGAGGATCATATTATCATATTGGAAATTCGAAACATTCCTTGACAGAATAAGTGTTGCCAGTTTTTAGAAACAAATTAGTGAAGATGTTTAATGCAACAGCAAAAATTGTGGATGATCTGCTCGGAAAAAAGGATGTTGCTGAGGGCAATACGGAACCGATTCTTGATGAGGCGACTGAGATGCGAGCAATCACTTGGCAAGGTCCCCGTCACGTGGAATGTAGCGTTGTTTCAAGGCCAATTTTAACTCATCCAGCAGATGTTCTTATCAAGGTGACTGCATGCACCATCTGTTCAGGGAGTGACTTACACCTCTACAACGGAGAAATCCCCGGCATCGACTCAGGCTTTGTACTGGGTCACGAAGGTATGGGAGTTATCACCGAGAAAGGAGAAGACGTGAAAAATTTCGAGGTTGGGGATCGTGTGGTGATTGCCTTCGATATCGCTTGCGGAAATTGTGACTGTTGCCGCCGTCAAGAATTCACTGGATGCCGTGAGACAAATAATTCCATGCTTGCAGAAAAGATGCTTGGACATGCTCCAGGAGCGATTTTTGGTTACTCAAGATTATTGGGAAATGTACCAGGTAGTCAAGCAGAATATGTTAGAGTACCATTTGCTGATGTAAATTGTCTTAAAATCCCGGATGATATTCCTGATGAGAAAGCTTTGTTCATGTCTGATGTTGCATGTACTTCTCTTCACGCGGTGGAGATGAGAGAGGTTTCTGAGGAAGATTCTGTTGTTATTTGGGGATTAGGTAAGTTTTTTCGCCAGTTGACGGTCTTCCTACTTCCTACATAATACGTACTGAAAAGGTCCGATTGGTTTGTGCGCAGCGAGATGGTGTCAAATCAAAGGAGCAAGACGGATTATTGGGATTGACATGGTTCAAAGTCGATTGGAACTCGCAGAGGATTATTTAGGTATTGAGGTTATCAATCGAGTTGCAATGTCTTCATCAGAGGTCTTAAACACTCTTAAGACCATTCTTCCTGGTGGAGCCGACGTATGCATTGAAGCTGTTGGATTTCGCTTTAGCATGTCGTTGCTCCATCGAGTGGAAAGAGCAGTTGGTTTAGAGACTGACACTCCAGAGATCCTCAACGAATGCTTGGAAGTCGTTCGACCTTTTGGACGACTTAGCATTATTGGAGATTATATTGGATTTGCGAATGGGTTTAATATTGGTCTGCTAATGATGAAACATCTGACTGTACGATCAGGGCAATGTCCGTGTCAGAAATACTTCCCTTATGTGTTGGAGAAAATTCAGGATGGTTCATTCGATCCCAGCTTTATCATTACCCATCGCATTAACATGCAAGGAATTCCTATGGCTTATTCAAAGTTGAATAACAAGGCGGAAGGATATATTAAAGTCTTCATAAGACCATAATCCCAACATTGGATGCAATTTTTCAGTTTAACCCTTCATCCCTTCAATTTTTGAAAAAAGGAATCCATTTCTTCGTGAAAGAACAAAAAATTTCTCTTTTCCATTAATTTAAAAACAAATTATCTGCATTAATTCCAATTCAATAACTGATCTTGTAATTGTTGGAGAAAGCGCTTTGACGATTGTGTTTGCTCTGACAATTGCTTCTTAAGAGCCAAGACGTCAACTGTCTCAGTTTGTTTGGAGGAGTTAGGTGATCGAGGACTAAATGGGCTCTTTCTTTTATTCGCACTAAACGATGGACTAAGCTGCGGTGACAAATTCCCAACAGGCACTGTTTGCTTTCTCCTCTTCTTGAGACTATTCTCTAACAACTCTGACGGCGATAATTGTTCTTTGCCTCGATTAGCTTGTAGTAAAGCCCAGTTTGCGCCAATCGTTGGAGTGTCATAAACTGATTCAAATGATCGTTTGCCTGTACGATCCACAGTCTGAGGAGTTTTGTTCATATCTTTATCAGAACGTTTGATCAAAGCAACTTCACTGGTTTCTTCATCCTCTCTTGATTTTCTCTTCTTTTCTTTCTTCGTATAGTCAGTCTTTCTCACAAAAAGATTTAATTTCCATTCTTTCATGATCTCTGCAGGATGAGTTTGAAGAGAACAGTATAAGGCGAAAGGATTCTTCTCATCTTTCTCAATCTCTTTATTATTAGGCGACTGATAATACAGGAAGTCAAAATCCTTTTTCAAGCCATATTTATCACTGGTTGAAGATGAATAATATTCTTTAATAACAGGATAAAGGACTTCATATCTTTGCCTCAATAATTCTAGTAATAGCACCAGCATCTCACTCTCTAATTCATTCGAACCAGATGATGATGCTAAAATCTCTAAACCTTCGCGGTTATTATACCTCTCAATAAGACTTGCTAGAAATCGCTTCCAAGACAATCCAAACACTTCCTCACCTCGCACTGACGATGCATCTAACTCTTCACCAAGCAACAACACATCCTCTGTTGTATGGATGCTTTGTAAGATTGCATCGAATCGTGCTGATGTGTGCTTTTGTTGATCTTGTTGGCAAGAGAGTTGTCGAGAAGAGAGGAAATCTTCAATAGGGTAAACAACATTAGAGACAAGAATTTCACATTTCTCATAATAAGATGCTTCACCCCATACAATCGGCACATCGACAGACATAAACTGCAGACCGCGATTGTTTCGAGGGAAGACTCGCATCACACCGTATGAGGGCAAGACAGAGGAAGAGGAAGATTCTGGGGAGAGAGTGAACTGATGCAAGAGAGGAGGTGCGGTTACGTATTGGGAGTGCTTTTGGTCACTGGCAAAGCTTTGAATGGAAGCAATAAGATCATAATAATAATCTTGGAATTCAATTAAAACTTTCAAGAATTTCTCTGTAAGTTTTTGATACACTCGAATGGAAGAAGGAACAGAGGTGGACACTAAAGAGGTTGAAGTAAATGGAGAGGATTTCGTACTTTTAGTCATTCTTTGAGTATCAAAGAAACGAAAAAGCGAAAAGAACATAAAATCTTTCAAATGAATGCGCTGCACCACAGAATT
>VKHI01000492.1:0-23058 GCA_015145745.1 Poterioochromonas sp. DS
AAAAAAA
The DNA here is from genome assembly GCA_015145745.1 of Poterioochromonas sp. DS. Taxonomy (NCBI): domain Eukaryota; class Synurophyceae; order Ochromonadales; family Ochromonadaceae; genus Poterioochromonas; species Poterioochromonas sp. DS. Next base: position 8 of record VKHI01000492.1, read on the forward strand.
AAAAAAAAAAAAAAAAAAAAAAAAAAAAAAAAAAAAAAAAAAAAAAAAAAAAAAAAAAAAAAAAACAAATGAAAAACGAATCAAAAACAAAACAAAAAGAAAGAAACATCAACAGACACGTGAAAAGGATTGATAGTGCTACTACGTGATGATAGAACATCACACATGATAAAATCTCTTTTCTTCCCTTCGTTTTATATGTATAAATAGTGTAATCTCCAAACGAACAAATTGAACGATCATAATGATAATAATATCGTTGATCATTCTTAATCTTTGGAGGTCGAGCCAAGTTCTAAATCCTTGCTATGATGTAAGCGAGGTAAGGTACTAGTGGTAGTAGTAGCTTGATTATGTGGTGATTTCCCACTTGCTTTCTCCTTTCTTCCACTATGACGTGGAGTTTTCTCACTAGGACGAGGTGCGACACCATCATAACTATAAGCTGTGATGTCATCGTCCTCTGGGTATTGACGATAGGCGGAACCAAGCGTTGCATCATCAATAACAAACTGAGTCAATGCTGACACCTCATCTTCATCTACATCATCGTTACTAGCAAAGACAACCACATTCTCTTTAGTCTTCTTTGTTTGATCGGTCTTCAGAGATGATTTCAAGCTATTCGCTGTGCTTGGAGGACGTGAATCACCTCCTAACTTAGGAGGAGTGAGTAACTGAATGCCATCAGTAGGAGTACTTGGACGAGATCGTTCTTGTTTCTTGGCACTCTTCGCAGAGTTATGGTTCGAAGGAGGAGGAGTACGCTCACTCGTAGTTGATTTCTTAGAAGAACCAGCCTTCTGTGACGTGACAGCAGTGGGTGTAGTAGTAATAGGTGCATGTAAAGCTTCATAAAATGATTTATTCTTTGCAATGGATTGTTCCTTCGGTAAAGGAGGTTTATTCGCCCGTCTAGGTGATTTCTTACGTGGACTTCCTGCTTCTTTCTCTTCAGAGGTTTTCCCTTCACCAGTACGGGGAGAGGTAGCAGCAGTCTTATGACTACGACCACCAGCACTACTACCTGAATCACGACGACCACGATTATGAATCTCCATATTCTCAATACGATCTTCTTCAGCGGGATTTAATGCCTTCAACTAAAGAGACAGAGGTGAGTAAGATCTATGTCACGAAGAAAGAGAAAGATAAGGAATTACCTTTAATTCTCTCACAGAACGAACACGTGAATGATCAACAGCAAATTTCCATGTAATACCAAAAGCTTCTTTATATTTTGGATTTTGTAAAACATTATATGTTGCTAATCCTTTAATTAAATTTCTTTGAATAGCACGAGAGTAAGTCACGAGGTAACGTGTTGGTTCAGCGTTCTTTTTTGTAGTTGATGACCAGAAGATACCTTGTTCGATATCTCCTCCACCATTCTTACCACTTCTTCCTGCTGATTTCTGATTGGATTGATTGTTTGGTCTCGTCTTACTATCATGAGGACTTGGAAGATGACGTGGATGGAAACAAGTACACCAGAAAGCGAAAACCTATCAAAGAAGCAAATTAGTATCAATTAGATAAACCGAGTGTTATCGTGTCTTCTTACCCTCTCAGCTGCGACACGGAAGTATCTAAATCCAATTAAACTAACCCATGTAAACAACACTGCAGCAAAACAGATTAATAAAGGTAATGTAGCACGTTGTATGACACGTCTTCTGGTATAGCCAGTAAAATCACGATGGGATGCTAAATTATTCGCCGAATAATAATATGTTTCTAATGAAGTATTACCAGTTAAATGATCATCATCAAAGGCTGTTGGTGCATCAGAGAATAATTTATGATTCGATAACATCCATATTGACATTCCTAAATGAATCCCTAATGCTATTGGGACAAACATGGTTACTCTTTTCCCGACCGTTGTATTGAAATGAGGTGGTATTTTATACATATTAATAAAGAAAAACTTCTCTGTAAAGTAATAAATAAAGAAATTCACCGCAGCAATCGGATATAATAGAGGTATACCAGTAGCAAAAGTTAGTGATACAAAGATGGTTGTTAATAACTCTGCATAGTTATAAGCTAAATCAAATTTAGGACCAATGAACTTCTTATTTAATTCATCTTGTGTCAATGATTTCTCTGGATGTAATAGTGCATCATCCTTTGTCTTATTATAGAAGTAATACCGGTAGATGGAATCAGCATGGCAGTTAATAATACTCCCTAACTGCACTAAGATAATAGTCACACCAACACTATTATACCATGATGCAGTAAACTCTGGTGCAGCTGTCACTTCAATACCAAATAATGATCGTAAAATGACATTATTATTATTAATTAAAAAGATTGCACCACAATTAATATATTTTAATAAAAATAATCGTAAAAATATAGAATTACTAATACCATCATTGGTATGATGTTTTTCCCATTTAATATAATATTTTAATAATTTTTCCATTAAATAATTAACTAAAAGAATAATAAAGGATGCAAAATAAATTAATACTTGTGCCTGTGCATTCTCTCGTAGGTAATGACGACATGTGGAATCCTTTGCCTGAGCTAATGTATCTTTTTGTTCACAGTAACAGTATAATGCATCAGGATTATCTTCAACGTATTGCTTTTGATCAGCTGTTGTCCAGGATTGGAAGTTATCAGGACAATAGACGGTTTGATTATAACCGTTGTTCGATGCTTTCTCTTCAAGGTATTTGGATGCAAAGATCATAATTAATGATAATACAATGAGCAATAAAGTAAAGAATGTTGTAATCAATCGTCTTTTCACACGATCACGTCTTTGGAACATTAAATTTTCCCATATAATCACTGATGGATCAGGTGCTTCATGGACCGAAATCCATTTATCACGTAATTTTAAAATATTTGAATAACAACAATAATGCCAAAATGTTAAATTTTCATATAAGGATAATATATAATCACGATCTTTCGCTTTATCAAAGGTAATAAAAGCAGTAATCACTTCATTATTGTTATTATCTTTACTATCCTTTGTTGCAATAACTTCTAATGCTTTCTCTTTTAATGACAATTCATTATTAATATCTTTCATTTTCTTTAACATTTTATCTTTTTCTTTCTGTAAACCTTCTTCCATTTTATCGTTATAATCTTTAGACGATCGGACTGTGGTACAATGATGACGATATTGATGGACTAATAATACTTTTTGTTTCATTAATTCACCACGTTGAAAGCATAAATCAATTTCAAGAGAATTGTTATAAGCAATGGAGATGTTTGCAATAGAGGTTGGATCACGGGTATCTAACAGTTTCATAAAATGACCTGTTAATTCCTCATCGGTTGTATCTTTAGGAAGATGAGTCACTGCAACGGAATACATGGAAGGCTTGACTAAGAGAGAAAAAAGAGAAAAGAAACGCGTTCAAGACGTTATTAAGAATGAGAAAAGGATATTATCTTACCTAATGTTTGACTTAATTCTTGCTCTTCATGTTGTTGGAAATAATTCAACCATAAGAAAGCAACCATCACAACTATACTAATTACAATATCTAAAATAGCATATAACAATGCCAAATCACTACCATTCAATTCACAATTAGAATCAACTAATACTGATCTACTACATCCAGGTATTGTAATCGAGAAAGTTTCATTCACTGACGTTAACGCTAAATTACCAAGAGTAGTTTTCGCTAACGCACGTAAACCAGAATTACGATTATTCACTGATGATGCATTATAGTTTAATACCATCATTGGTAATGCAATAACAGATAATAATAAGAATAACCATCCTGCCCATTTCATAAACTTGAAATAATTCGTTACACCAGATCCATATTGAGCAAATTCACTTACTTGTCCTTCTTCCCAGAGATCAAATTGTTCACCTAATCCATCTAGACAACAATATCTACCCGTGGTAGTTTTATGGAAATCATACATTAATCCTTTACGACGATGTTTACGTGGTTGTACATAATTGGAATAATTTTTCGCTAATGTTACCTCAGGTGGTGACCATGGAATATCAAAAACATTAATTCGAAATCCTTTACCATCACTACTTGGAACACGACGGAATGATGGGGTTACTGCTAGTACTTTACCTCTTGCTTGAACGACGTCGGGGGTCAGACCATCTGTCTTGGATTCACCAGCTGCTTTTGGTTTACGGTGGAGTGAACTCGCGTCATAGGAAGGTTGATGGGTAATAATCTGTTGTAGCGAGGCTGGTTCACCTGGTGCAACACCATCCTTTAATTGACGCTGTTCAATGGTTTGTTCATCTTCTTGTTGTTGGAAATATGTTTCAATTTCCATAATTTCTTCATTAGATAATACTTTACCAATTTCTATATCTTCGTCAGCAATAATCTCCTCTTGTGATCTTTGTCGTAGCAGATACATTGGTAAATCATCCTCACCACCTCGGATGAGATCACCTTTACCAACAACTTCTTCATCAAATTCAATTGATGATCTTAATCGTGTTATGTGTTTTCTTTCATTCATTTCACGATGTAATTGTGCTTCTTCACGTTGATAGATGACATAGTTTACCCATGCATCCTGAATTCTTCGTGCCATGACGTTGAATAATGTAATTTCATACTCTGTGGGAAGATCAGGACGTGGAGGAAGAGGACTATTCTGCCATAAACTATCGGCTACATCTCGAAGTGCTGTAATTGCAATATGAAGTTCATTGCGGATCTCATAATGGAATGGTGGTCCAACTAACAGTTCTATCAACTCTTCTCTACTCCAATCATGGAAACGAGATCGCGCCGTCTCTTTCAACGTCCCTAAATAAGCTGCGGTCATCTTTCTGGTAAATGATTTTGCTTTTCCTAAAGTCGCAGATGGAGTTCGTTTCATCGTGCGGGGACGCTCCTCATCACCCATATCATTGGAGCCACTTCTGCTGGTTGAAACTGCGTGAGGATTCCTCGAATTTCGCTGGCTGCGAGCTGGTGAGCGGTCATGCGGATCATGTGAACGTGATAAAGAAAAAGAGAAAGTGGGGAGGAAGCTAAAAGTTCTGTGTGCAGTACGAGGTCTTCCTTCCTCTGAGCGCCTCGAATTAGAAGGAGAAGAATGAGAAGGTCTTTCATTTAAATCAGGTGGAGGTATAGGCAAAGGAGATACATTCTTTTGTGGAGCGTGATCATTTGCATCAAGACTGCCTGATAGGAACTCTGAATGGATACTTGGTTCAGGAGATCGGATTGAAGGATGGTGAGAGCTCTCACTATCCTTGGACAGGGATGTCACAGGAGGGATTACTTCAACATTTTCTTCATAAATTCTATCGTACTGGATAGATACAGAATCACGATTCGGGTTTCTTTCAGACATTTCAAACTCTTGGTGGTCCGTTTCGGTTTCCGAAGAATAGAGAGAAAAAAAAGGCAACAAGTCTTGATTCAAAGACTTCAAATCAAACAAAAATTGCAAAATTAAAAGACAATAGGGGAAATCTGTTCTTTATTCGCCGGTTATTTCTATGCAATGAGCTGCAAGGAATGTGAGAAGGTCTCAACTGTGGAATAGCCGCTAACAAGAGAATAAGATTCGTTAGAATTCAAATTTACCGCACACCTCCATAGTGAGGAGTAGCGTAGTGTTAAAATAACCTATTTTGGTGGGAAAGAGATTTCTTTGCTGATTTTTCGATTGGGAAGCGGTAATTAATATACAACTTATCTTCTCTCCTTTCAACTACTAAATGATTGCATTAGGTTCTTTTTCGAAAGACATTCGAACGAGATGATAGGTGTGGACTCTCCAATAAATTTATGCACTTTTTGGCGCTTTCTTGAATTCCTAGGGTTTTTCAGGAAAACGGGTTCAAGCAAGCGCACGCATCATTCTAAAAGTTCTGATCATTCAATCGTTAGAGGACAGCTATTAGCTCGAGGTTGAAGTTATCTAAAGAGAAAGAGGTTGAAAGAGAGCATTAAATACTGCAAACGAAGATGAAGGCGGCATACTCTTCGAAGATACGATTATTGATGCAAACTGGAATGTTTTCACATGTCCAGCTTCCTTCCCCTATTTTCACACATCAATCCTTCTCAAGCTCGACCAGACCATTTCCATCCTCTTCAAACATATCATCCTCTCCGGTAGACTCCTCCAAAGAAACTATTCCTCTTGCTCCACCTCTTTCAAAAGAGAAAATCGCAGAATGCTTCCACTGTTCCATAAGTCAAAATATTCATGAATTATCGAAAAAATGTAGTTTAATTAAAACAATACAACAACAATTAAATGAAAAATATAATTTATTTGAAATCTTTCATATTCCAATCTCATATTTTATTGATGAGAAAGCATTAGATATGAAGTATAAACAACTTCAGAAGAATCTTCATCCTGATCATTATATTGGACGAGGAAATTCACCAGAAGTTGTGAAAAATGCTACTGATTTATCATCTGCTATTAATTATGCCTTTCAGGTGAGTTTTTTTTTCTGTGCCTTTGATCTCCTTCATTCAACCGCTGTTTATTGCTGTAGACCTTGAAATCACCTGTACTAAGAGCAGAGTATCTTGTAAGTCCATTCTCCTCCTATATCTTGCACCTCATTTGATTTATTTCTCATAGTATTGGCTGTTGTTCAAGAAGAATGTCTTTGAAGAGGGTAAAACAATCAAAAATCCTCAACTAATGGTAAATTCTAAAATCTCAGTATCTCTGCTCTGCGCTGCTCTTATCGTTGAATTTAGATGGAAATGTTTGAATGGAGAGAGAAGATATCTGATGCAACATCTGCTGAAGACAAGAAGCAGTTAATTCAATCAATAGAAGATATTATTGTGGATGTTCAAAAGTCTTTTGAACAATCCTTACAAAAGAGAGATGCTGTCACTGGCATGGAATATGCGATTCGTTTAAACTACTATCATAAAGTATGTCTCTTTAATCTAGCTCTTCCCGTTCACTAATTGTTATCTCTTTCATAGATGTTGGAGGAACTCGATCATTAGCCAATCTATCTGTACCTCGTGTTAGTGTTTAGTGTGCATCTATCTTTCCTAACCTGCTGAGCTGTGAATAAATTTCATTCTTTTGTTTTGAATTGGAAAAATGTCCCTCAGAGAGAAAGAGTATAGGAGTAGGATTGCATGTTAATGATGATTCCCGTTAATATTACATGAACGGGAGAATAAGAAAAAGGGAAAAATTTCATGAAAAACAGAGCATTCAAGGTAGGAAGTTAAATTAATTTTTCAATGTCGGACAATTCAAAATAAACCTTTGACTTACACAATCAGCCAAGGTAGTAAACAAATCACGAGACGTAAATAGTTCTATTTTTCCTCATCCTCCCCTTCACCACTTTCTTCGTCACCTTCCTCTTCTTCTTCCTCGTCGTCCTCCTCACCTTCTTCCTCAGCTTCTTGTAACCACTTGATGAAAGGCGAGGCCGCTGCATGCAAGGCCTCTAACACCTCAAATTCAATCAAGGAAACATCAGCTGTAAACTCATTACGAGTAGTATCAGCGGCCCAGGCCAGGAAGGTATCTTCTTCCACAACCTCAGCCTCATACAACTGTAATAAGAGCTTTGGATAGAATCGAGTTAAACTTGGGAAACGAGTACCGCAAAACCATTCGGTAGCGGCTAAAAGGTGACGCTGTTGAATCTCAGAAGCAGCAAGAGTAGATAACATATCTTTGAACTTCTCAGACTCATTCTTAGTAATAGCTTGCTCGGTAAAAACAGCACCTAAATAAATAATGCAACGATCTGCAGGACGTAAAGAGGCCATAGTCTGTAAATTCTTCAATTCCTCTGCTTGGTCTTTCACTGCAGCAGTTGGATTGTTAGAAATGTAAGTACGGAATCGCTCGATGCAGTCATCTAAAAGAAAAAAATTAATTAGCGATTGATATAAAAATAAGAAAGTAACAAAAAAAAAAAAGGAATTCAGACAGCAAGAACAAAAAGTTTGCATTTTCTCATCATTGTGAACACTTGCTTCCGAGAGGGTTCAGTTCCCAGAACAAAAGTGTCACATGAATCGGACGTGTAGAGAGTCATCATTATTTCCTTTGGTGCTCATATATTACTCTAAACAAATCAAGAAATCAACTTACCAACAACTTTGCTCTCGCTTTCCTCTTCAATAGCGGCTGCAACACCAGTAAACACAGACTCAGGAACAACTTCAGAATTAGAACTCTTAGACTTTGAAGATTTCTTCTTCTCAACAACAACTTCACCATCTTCACCCGTTGTAACTTCTTTCGAAGAAGATTTTGATGGTTTCTCATCACCACCAGATTTCTCTTTCTTTTCTTTTTTCTCTTTTTTACCATCTTTACCTTCTTTTTCTTTCTCCTTTTCTGCTGCTTTTTTCACTTCTTTATTACGTTTATGCTGTGCAAGAATAAAAGTTGTTAATTTATGTGTCATATCAACAGTATCCTTGGAGCCACATGCTAAACATTTTTGTGAAATTAAACCATCTTTTACTTTATAATGTGTTTCTGGTAAACGACAATTTTTACATAATACAAAATTTTCAATGTATTTTGATAAATGTGATTGTAAATCATTATCACGATGTGCACCATTTACAACTGCACGATTATCAGCAGAATAAGTTGTTTGTGCACCTAATTCACAACCAAAAAATTTAGTAATTTCTGGTGCTTCACGTTTTAATGCATCAGCAACGTCAGTAATATTCATTAAAACAGTTTTAATACCATTACCACGTCCTTCAACTTTACCTGTAATACGAGGCATTTTATAACGATATGCAGGATCGTTAACAGGGGTTAAACCAGCAATATTAATAATAGCAGCCATCTTTTCTCTCTTTCTTCTTCTCTTTTTACTTCTTTTTCTATCTCCTTTCTTTCTATCTTCTTCTAAAACTTTTGTAAGTCCGGTATTTTTCCTGAAATTATTTCTTCAAATTTAGTGTCAATGCGTCCGAGCAAGTCGATTCCTTTTGTGTTCCTGTGTGTGGTGGTGAATTTCGTCTAAGACAATTATTTTTGTAATATGAAATATTAGTGTATAAATTCTTCTGAAGATAAATTTTTTCTTTCTTTCGGTTTCTTATAACACTGATAAGAAGTAATAACAATCTCGTAATTCGTAGATAAACTCATAAAAAAATATTCCTGAAGCCTTTTTTCGAAAAGAAAAAAAATCAATTTGAGGAAAAAAGCTCAAGTAAAGTACCTAAATAAGAGGAGACAAAATCTATGTTCCGCTCTGTTAAAAAAAACTTGGAAGCAAATAATATGCCTTTAAGATTTGTTTGTTTGAAGTCAAAACAAATGATTTGATTTGATTTGATTTGATTGAATAATGTGTGTGGGAAATGAATGAATGAGAATCATTTGAAGTACACACACAGACGACGACAGAAAATCTGTGGATTCAACGAAAACTCGAAAACTCGGAATTACGAATACCGAGAATCTACCAAAAGAACTTTTCTCTCTCAATCAATTTTTTTCTCAGTGAATATGGTCAAGTTGAGTTTATTGATCGCAGTGCTGGCTTTTGTCTTTGTTGAGCTTGCTTCTGGCAAAGTTAAAGTTGGAGTGGATGTTTTGAAGTCAAATGATTATCAAGCGATTGATGGATGCTCTTTAGCTGTCCTTGCAAACCCAACTTCTCTCCTTCAAGATTTCACTCATATCGTCGATGATCTCGCGAAATCTCGTCCATTAGAGATGAAAGTTATCTTGGGACCTGAACACGGATTTCGTGGGAATCTCCAAGCTGAAACAGGTAAGGATGTATCTTCTTTTTATGTCGTTGGTGTAAGTTTAATTGGTATTATCATCTAGGGGATCCACCGTTTTACATTGATGACTACACTGGTCTTCCTGTTATTAGTGCCTACAGTTTATCTACTGATCAATTAGTTGAATATTTTCGTGAATATGAAATTACTTGTGTCTTAGTTGATATGCAAGATGTTGGCGTTAGACTGTATACCTTTATTTGGACTATGTATAAAGTCATGACAGCTTTTGCAACGTATGGGAAAGAAGATAATTTTCAACCAAAACTTATTATCGCTGATCGCCCGAACCCTAATGGAGGTGTTCTTGTCGATGGTCCGATGTTAAATATGAGTTTTGCTTCGGGTTATGCACGTGTTCCAATCCCGTTCATTCATGGCATGACCATTGCTGAGCTGGGTTTATACTTCAATACATTTATGGAACCACGATTTGAGAATATTGAAGTTATTAAAATGGAAAATTGGCGTCGTTCAATGCTCTTTTATGAGACTGGATTAGATTGGGTTCCGCCCTCTCCAAACCTTCCTACCATCTTCTCTGCAATCGTTTATGGTGCCACTGTTTTCATTGAAGGTACTACTGTCTCTGAAGGTCGTGGAACTTGTACTCCTTTCACAATCTTTGGAGCTCCTTTCTACTCTGCTCATACAATAGCCAACTACTTGAACACTTTGTTTGGATGCTCTTCACATTTACCTTGCTTCCGTGCTGCATATTATCAACCAACTTTCCAAAAGTATAATAATACAATGATTGAGGGTATTCACTATGTTGAAAGACCTGAATGGATTGAAAGATCAGAGTTTGTATTGCGTAATTTCACTTCTGCGGTTGCTGTTCTAAAAGCCTTAAAGGACCTATCAGAAGAAGAGGGTGCGTTTCAATGGGATGGTTCATGGTTTGGTCATCCAGGTACGGAGTTGGTTGATCAGTATGCTGGCACCGATCAGCTTCACTTGATGATTGATGCTGGATCATCCGTGAAAGACATTGTTGATTATTTCACACCAGAAAGAGAACAATTTAATCAAAATATTCGACAAAAGTATTTGTTATATGTATAAACATCGTCCATTATTTGATCTAGCACATGGTGAGAGTGTTTTGTTTTCGCATTTTTTTATTTGATCTTTATATTTGTAAGTAAGATTATATTTTTCTTCCATCGTGACACAGTCCAGCTGAAGGAGTGACAACTCCTTTCGTTCTAGATACACATATTTTAAGTAGTGACGACTTCCATTTGATTTCTAGAATGAAAATTTTACACTGACGTGTTACAATCATTCTCAATTTTATTGTGGGTTTTGATGAAGTTGACATGATTTCATGATGACGATCAAATGAAAGGGAAAGAGATGAGAAGGGAGGAAAAGATTTGAACATGGACAAAGAAAAACATATAGGAACGATAGAGTACACTCCGAACCAACAAAATGCGATGATAAGAGAAGCATAGACACATAACTTTGACCAAAAATCACGAGGGTAAATCATTCCTTTACCATCCAGGGGGTTTAAAATGATCAGGATTCGGTTCCCCATAAAAACGATTGTTTGGCGGTCGAGGTTGACCACGAGGTGGACCACGTGGACCTCTTGGTGGGAATCTTGGATCATATCCTTCGTTACCGAAGTCAAAGTCTGAGTTCGGTCCCGGTACTGGACCAAAAGGATCAAATCTTGGTCTTGGGATTTGATAATGGGGGTATCCTGGTTGTGGCACATTCCCAGGGAAGAAAGGGTTGAAATCTTGGTTAAAGTTTGGATCTTGTCCAGTTGGATTGAACATGGGATGGTTTGGACCAACAAGATTTCCACCACCTACAGGAGGAGGATGTGCGATGCGAGGGATATTTACTTCAGTGCCAAAAGGATCTAAGTCAGATCTACCACTATTGTACGGAGAGATAGAAGGAGGCGGTCGAACAAACGATGAAGATGGAGGTGGGATTGTAGTTGGGAAAGCAAAAGGGGCTGGAGGTGCAGAGGGTGGCTTAGCATCAGACGGAACAGCTTCTGGGATGATTTGGCGAATCAATTCAATAATCTTTCGATTTAAAGCCTAGAAGAAGACCTCGTCAAACCTTTCAAGTGTCACAGAACACTACGGGCATACCTCAGGATTTTGTAAGACTTCAGAAAAATCTCTCCCTGGTACAATAGTACTTTCATCAGGGATAAATTCAGGCAAAGATATTTCAACGTTGTAAGATTCACCACCATGAAGAAGGATGGAGATATGAACGCTGCTATCCATCACAACGAACTACAATAATGAGAGTCAGTAATCGTTCATACATCAAAAGTGAAAACTTACAACAACGGCATAGATGTTTCCAGGTTTCTTTTTGTGTTTGTAAAGTATCGTTGTGGATGTCGGATCCTCATTCCAAGCCTTAGGAAGAAATTCAACGTTTGATAATTCTATTGTAGAAGATGTATTTAGCTGTATCTCATCATGACTAGAAGCAAAGGCACCTCTTATGGTAGGAGAGAATCCAGGTACGTCGGATTTCTGCTCTAAAACACATTGAAAAGATAATTCGAGGAGCAAAGCATGGGTATATCCAATAATAAGTTCAAATCCATTTTTAGGTTGAAATTGTGAAGTAAATCGACGCAATCTTTGAAAAACATTGACTGAAAGACTTGACATACTTGATAAAACACTCAACTTCGTCCATAAAACAAGGTTGTTCCTCGGGTTCCTTCTTCAAGTGAGTGTGATAGATTACTGTATCGTTCGAAGACTCTCCTTACTTCGCCGATATGTTACCGACTGATTACCAGTATTTTCACAATAATACGTTTCCAGTAAAAGTCAAACCTAAACTATTTTTACATATATTATATGCTTCCCCTCTTGAGATGAAAGATTGACAATCAAATATCTGAAATGAAATATTATCTAAAAGCTACTGTAAAATCAAGCGAGTAAGGGTGAATGAACAGATGCACCGATCTAAGTCTACCTATTAACCTATTAACGTCTTAACCTAATAACCTAAACCTTGTTTTCTTGCTTTCTTTGAAGGTCTTCTGATTGTAGTAGCCTCCTCATAAGCGTGATCATACATAGCTTTATAACGAGAATTCATAGCTTTTGACTCATATCCTTGAGATTTCTCGTATGTTCTTCCATCATCAAATTTCAATTCACTCGCTTTCAATGATTCTTTATCATCAAGACTTAACAAATAATCACGGAAAAGCTTCAACCGTTTCATCAGAGTTAACAATTCTTTCCCAGCGTTCTCATATTGCCAGAAACTCTGATTTTCGATATCAAATTGTAAGATCACTCCTCCTGTCCTCACATCTAAAATCTCCCAACAAAAGTCATAATCTATATCATAATAAGGAATCCAACGATTTATACGATAGATCTTCGGAAGGTAAGAGTTGTAGAAGAATTGTTCCTCCATATCTGATAACGAAGGAAACAGAAACACGTTCAGTCCCATTGACATCGACCCATTTGATATCTTCAACAACGACCGAAGATAGCTTGGAAGAGGTAATTCGAACTTCTCTTCGATAGCCACGATCTCCTCTTCCGATGCGCCTTTCAAAGTCGATCGATCGATGTGGAGTAGATCAATGATCTCATTGAGAAGAGCACTTGCTTCATCTGCTTCGCTGGTCTCTGAGGTACTGGTAAAAGGGAAAAAGATAGCCTTTAACTCCTCGTCTCCATTAATCGCATCCTTAATCAACTGCTCAGTGACTTCGTTCAACCCAGCTTCCTTCCCTTTTTTGGAACTACCCTTAACTACTTTCACAACAAAGTACTCGAGAATACGAGTAAAATGATCTGCTCCTTGGCTGTTCACGGTGATATTTGCATCTCGATTTTCCAGGTCAGTAATCAAAGGATATTTTAGAGTAGGATTTCTGATGCTGGTCTCAACAAATTCCCAAATCTCATCAGGCAGTATAGCTCTTGCAGCATCTATGATTTCATAATCAAGATCATCAAGTTGAGAGACCTTTGCATAATTGAAAGCTTCTGTGAGGATAGATTCACCCAATGTCCTTATGATTTGATCAAGAAATTTGCTACCATCTTCCGAGAACACAATTTCTAGTGCTACTGAGATCTCTTCAATATCGGTGCTGAAGGAGGGCAACATAAGGGTTCAATGATTTAAAGAATTGGAAGAGTTGCTGTTGATTTGTAAGTTGTTTCGTGATTTGTGCAACCTGTGCACTTTATGCACTGTCTTTGGTTATTACTGTAGGATCTTATTTGTTACGAATGGTTCCTTCGCAGCAAAAGCTTAACAAATCAAAATCAAGAGAATTTAGGGCAGTGAATTGAACTGGTGCACTGATGCAACAACCAAGAAAATTCAAAAAGAAATAAATAAAGCAGGAGAGAGCACGCTCCCTATCAACCAATTGTCAACAATTCACTTTAACTCTTTTTTTGCCTTCTTTTTTGAAGGTTTTCCCCTTCCCGCATCAAGTTTATCATACGAAAATTCATACAGAATCTTATACCGGTCAGCCATTTCCTTTGCCTCATATCCTTGAGATTCCTCATAATTTACTCCATCATCCTCGTTCAATTGATCTGCTTTTAATGATTCTGTATCATCACGACTTAACAAATAATCGCGGAAAAGCTTCAACCGTTTCATCAGAGTTATTAGGTCTTTCCCAGCGTTCTCCATTTGCCAGAACTTGTTACTCTCCAAATCAAATTGTAAGATCACTCCTCCTGTCCTCACATCTAAGATATCCCAACAAAAGTCATAATCCAAATCTAGATAGGGAATCCAACCATTCATACGATAGATCTTTGGGAAAATGGAGTTATAGAAGAATTGTTCCTCCATATCTGATAACGAAGGAAACAGAAAAAGGTTCGGACTCATTGAGTCCGATCCATCTGATATCTTCAACAACGACCGAAGATAGCTTGGAAGAGGTAATTCGAACTTCTCTTCGATAGCCATAATCTCCTCTTCCGATGCACCTTTCAGAGTCGATCGATCGATGTGGAGTAGATCAATGATCTCATTGAGAAGAGCACTTGCTTCATCTGCTTCGCTGGTCTCTGAGGTAGTTGCAGGAGGGAAGAAGATGGCCTTTAACTCCTCATCTCCATCAATCGCGTCCCTAATCAACTGCTCATTGACATCATTAGAGCCAACTTCCTTCGCTTTTTTCTCACTGACTTCGACTATTTCCGCTGTGAAGTACTCCAATATAGCAGTAAAAAAAACCGCTGCTTTAATACTCACTGTTATAGTAGCATCTCGACTTTTCATGGCATTATAAATGTCATTGAAAGGAAAGGCTTGTTCGGGTTCATCGTCGTCTTTCACTTTCATTATGCCCTTAAATCCTTCACTCACCGCATATCTCCAAATACCACTGTTTATTAGAACTCTTGAAGCAGCTCTGATGTCGTGAAAATCAATTTCATCAAGTTCCGACGCTTTTGCATAATGGATAGCTTCAGTAAGTAAAGATTCACCGAATGATTTCAAGATTTGATCAATAAAATTGGAACCATCTTCTGTGATTACAGTTTGATAATGTAAAATCGAAAGAGCTTGAATACTTGCAGTCAAGGAAGGAAACATCATCATTATTAAAGATCGTTCATTCATGAACAACAATTAAGCATTTGCGTAAAACAGTTCTCGAGAGAATCCTCTCGATACAACTCGCTCATTTTACTGAATTGCTGCTCCTTTTCAAGGATCCAAAAGCGTTGCCCTCTTCTTAGTTACTAGGAGCGACGTTCAATAACTCAAGTGATATAGCGGACTTATTGAGTGTTTTATTTTTTATTTAAAAAAAGCAACTTATGAATAATTTGGTGACTAGCGCAATGAATATTAAAAAAGCAAAAAGAAAAATAACAAATTAAACAAAAAGGATTCGCCTATTATTAATGAACTATTTACTTTCTTGCCTTCTTCTTGGATGGTCTTTCAAGAGCAGATTCAGCTTTTCCATAAGCATAATCATACATTGATTTAAAGCGATAAAGCATATCAATCGATTCATATCCTTGAGATTTCTCATATGCTCTTCCATCATCAAATTTCAGTTCATTCGCTTTCAATGATTCTTTATCATCACGACTTAACAGATAATCGCGGAAAAGCTTCAATCGTTTCATCAGAGTTAGTAAGTCTTTCCACTCTTTCCCATTTTGCCAAGAACTTTCACATTCCAAATCAAATTGTAAGATCACCCCTCCTGTCCTCACATCTAAGATCTCCCAACAAAAGTCATAATCCAAATCCTGATAAGGGATCCAACGATTTATACGATAGATCTTCGGAAGGTAAGAGTTGTAGAAGAATTGTTCCTCCATATCTGATAACGAAGGAAACAGAAACACGTTCAGTCCCATTGACATCGACCCATTTGATATCTTCAACAACGACCGAAGATAGCTTGGAAGAGGTAATTCGAACTTCTCTTCGATAGCCATGATCTCCTCTTCCGATACACCTTTCAGAGTCGATCGATCGATGTGGAGTAGATCAATGATCTCATTGAGAAGAGCACTTGCTTCATCTGCTTCACTGGTTTCAGAGGTACTGGTAGAAGGGAAAAAAATAGCCTTTAACTCATCATCTCCTTCAATCGCATCCCTAATCACCTGTTCAGTGACTTCCTTCGACTCAGCCTTCTTAGCACTTAGCTCAATTACCTCCGCCGCGAAAAACTCGAATTGCGAGGTTAGATAAACTGCGGCTTTAACACTCACAGTGACGGTAGCATCTCGACCTTTCATGGCATTATAAATGTCAATCAAAGGGAAAGACAGACCAGAAGCTTTAAAGACTACATCAGGGTCCTCAGAATCTCCTGCTCGCATGATGTAGCGAGTTCCTTCAGAGGCAGCATACTTCCAAATCTCAGGAGAAAGCAATACTCTTGTAGCTGCTTGGATTTCAGGAAAATCAATTTCATCAAGCTCGGAGGCCTTCGCATAATGGAATGCTTCAGTAAGGAAAGATTCACCCAGTGATCTCAAGATTTCATCAAGAAGATTGGAAGCATTTTCGGTGATTACAGTTTGAAATTCCTTCGCAGCAAACGCTTGAATACTTGCAGACAAGGATGGCAACATAATTGATTTGTATTGAATCTTGATTCAATCCAGACAATCTTCCCAACAATCAAATTTTGTTGCAACAAACCTCTTCACATGTACAACTATTAAGCATTTGCTTAAAAAGGGATACTATCACTCGGCGAAGGGGAAGTAGTCTAAGTCTGAGTATAGGATTGTTTGTATTTTCACCATTGTTTATTCGAAACCGGAATAATAATCAATATAACCCTGTTTAGATGAGTCATATCGAAAAATCCAAGGATAGTTTGTATTATTAATTAGCGTTATTATATTTTCTGTTTACTTTTTAACTTGTAAAGGCTCGAATAGTGAGGTAGAATCACCGACTATACTATTAGATTTTACGCGGAGAAGATTTACTAGAAGCTTTCTTCATTCTTAACTTGCAGATTTTTGTGTTTTCTCTCTATTCTGTATGTATGTTCCTTTCAGTTGTCTTATGGCGTAAAATTACACAATACTCTTCGAAACAAAAAAAAATGTTTCTTGTCTTGCTTTGCCTATGTTTACTAGCTGCTGTCTCCAGTCATACGAAAGATGACCCAATCTTAACGTTGACTCGTTCTCGTCATGTAAATGCTGAAACTGAATGGAAGGAACTTCCTCTTGACCAAGTCCCACAATATCTTAATGAGAAACAAGTTGTATTCCATGCAACTGTCCCAAAATATGATCCAAATATCACCACAAACTATAGAATCAATATAAATCATGATTTAAAGGTTTCTTTTCTATTTGATCATATTCAAAAGCTTTCAACACCATGGATTACTGTCTTCGATTCCATCGGAAGAAAGTCATTAAAAAAGCTTGAAATAACCTTTATTCATGATGAATTTGAAATTGTAAAAGTTCTTTATACACCAACATGTAAGTCATTCATTATTTTTAAATCCTTTCTTCACTAAAATTTCTCTTCTCATGGGATTAGATGGTTCACAGCTCTCACGGATTGATCCAACTCATCCCACACTGAGAGGCTTCGAACTCGTCTATACCTGGGAGAATGTTCAAGAGGAAGATATAGCATTGGCGATTCAAGTCTTATTTGCTTCAGTATTAGTTGGTTTATGTGTACTTGTTTCAATGATGATGTGTTCAGTGGATTTAGATTATCGTCCAACCATTGAATCTTCCACTGACAAAGGAAAACCAATTCATCGAAGTAGTAGTGGTGAAAGAGGGAGAGGATCTCCTAATATATTTGTTCCTCCCGATAAATACAAGCGGTAGTGTTTTTTTTTTTTTTTTTTGAAATTGTAAATGAAATGTTTAGATAATTTAATACTCCTTCTTCTCTTGGCTTCGTCAGGATTTATCTTTGGTTTTTGCGGAGCTTTCCTTGATATAAGTGGAAATCCATAGGAAGATTTTTCGTAATATTACTTTGGATACTCTGTACTTATGCAATCAGATGAGAAGCAGGGAAAAGACGTCAGATGTCTCTATTCCTGTTATTTTAATTGAACTTCTTCGACAAGAAAAGAATTAAAAAGGAAAAAAAAAAAAGAATTTTGATGTCTTTATCAAAGTTATTTGAAAATTATAAATGACAGTTCTACTATATCTCACTATATAGTCTTGCTAAGTTTGTTTACAAATAATGCACAACACGATTATTTGATATATCTCTTCAACTTGCTATATAAGGTGAAAAAAAACATTCACTAATCTCATTTATAAAATGTCAAGGTTAATACACGAGAACTAAAATCATCAGATAACTAAGAAGGAAGACAAAGTGATCCATACTGAAGACACTGAAATAAATAAAGAAGAAAGAAAAAGAAAGAATAATAATTTAAAATAAAACAAAATTAAACTTTGAAAACCATTGTTCGTGAGATCGAAGTACTATTGGAGTATATTGGGATGTACTTGTCGAATATTATAATATCGTATTATTACTACTAGTTACGATAGATGAAGTAAGCGAGAAGGAGAAATATACCATAAGAGAATATAGATGATCGGAAAGACTCAATCAGTCAAAAAAAAAAAAGATACTACTCTATGGCGATCAGTTAGAATTGAATGAAGAGTCAAAGAAATCAAATAGTAGTAAAGGTATCACTATCAACCATCAACCATCAACTTCATCATTTTTGATCACGTGGACTTGTTACAGCAATTGTACGAACATTTTTATATTTATTTTTTGATTTATTTTGCATAATAATTGTCTTCCCATTCAATGGTTTTGATAATAAAGATAGTTTAATACTATCGAAAGGATTTCTATTCAATGAAAAATGAGAGACATGATCATTAACATCATTCGTCTTACTGTTGGCACTACTAGTATTAGTATTATTTATTTGTGGATTTGGGACCATTTGTTGATGGATATTATTAGAATGGCGTCGATAAGAAGAAAGATAACATGGTAATGAAGAGAAGATGTATTTCATTCCTGAACTCGTTTTCTCTTCTTTCTGTATAGTTGGTGTTGGTTGTTCATCTTTACGATCAGAATCATCAAGGCCATGGTTTCTCACTTGAATTTCTCGTATCTTATGGTGATTTTGATGCGAACCTGTTCCTCCAGTACGAGGTGAGAGAGTTTCAATCACTCGATCGACAACGATTGTTTCAGGTTGATCATGAGACATTGATTGAACTCTACTGGCTCCACTTCCCATGCTCTAGGAAATATGGGGTTGCTTGTGGCAGCAACGACTCTGAATACTCGACAAAGAGTTCTTTTTCGAGGATGAAGGGGAATAATAATATAATAATGATGGTTACTGAAGAAAAGGAAACGGTTACTATATCTTTTTATTATACGTTATCCTTGCAAATGATTGGCTTTAATGTGATTTGATCATCAAAGAATGGAATTAACTTGCTTTGATACTGCTATACATCTATTGCGAAGTAGCATTTCTATAGTAAGTACAGTATAATAAGATGAGGTACATTTGAAGGCCCACGATAAAGAAAATCAAAGGAGATTTCAACATTATTAGATGTTATTAGCGACAGGATACGTTTGAAACACAATTAGAAAACACAATATATATTCTTTTCAAAGGTTTTTGATAAATAATACAGGACACAATTAGTTGCATAGAAGATAGATCTGTAATCTTTTCAAAAAAGGCGATAAAAGGATTCAAACAGTAAGAAATCATGGTAATGAGACACAATGAATAAGTGGTGGTGATAATATATACAAATACAGTATGCAAAGGTGAATTCTATCCTATGCATTGAAACAGGTGAGTGAATAAACAATCAATTATTAAAAATGAATTACTCTCAATCTTTGGCAAAAAAGAACAGAGCAAAAAGTTTCAGCCTTCTTCCTGGTGGCCGGACTCAGTATAAAGTATATCAAAAGCACAGTATATATAGAAAAAAAAGGTCAAACACGAAAAACACTGAAATCATTGTCACGATGAATCTGCTATCTATAAAATGTTTTTCAGAAAAATTTAATAAACAAAACAAAAACAAAAACAAAAACAAAAACAGAACAAACAAAAAAACAGGTAATGAAATATAAGGATTATTCGATATTGTTTACTGTTTGGATGTCTCAGGTAAGACGGAGATGAAGTAGAATGAAAGGCACAATGAAAATGTTGTGATGTGTTGTAATGGTTGAAGAGCGTATTATCATATCATCTGAACTGTCGCCATGATAATAATAGTAACATGAGAGTCGAAAGAAAAATAAGAAGGAGAAAATAAGAAGAAAATAAACCATGAAGTGTCGATATATGTCTCTATTCAGGATGCTCGGTAAGACTCACATAAAAAGGAATAAAAAGCAATTAAAGTGTAATGCAGAGCAAAGGATATGTATATATAAACTAGAGAGTTCACTTAAGAAAGCAGCGAAGGAATCATTAGCTTCATACCATCATTTTTGATCACGTGGACTTGCTACACCACCAACAACACGAACATGTTTATATTTATTTTTTGATTTACTTTGCATAGTAATAGTTTTCCCACTAAATGGTTTAGATAATAATGATAATATTTGTATTTCATTCCAGGATCCTCTGACAATAAAAGCATCAGTTTTACGTTCCATCCAATATTGTCTTTCACGTAATTTTATACTATCAACAGGGCGCTTATTAAATATGACATTAGTAGTGTTTTCATCAGGATTATTCGTGTTAACGTCAGCAACTGTAGTTGTAGGAGTATTCTTATTCACTTGCGGATTCGGGAAGGTTTGTCGGTGGGTCTTATTGGAGTTTCGCTTACGAGAGGAACCAAAACTTGGTAAAGTATGTATGGAAGAGAAGATATATTTCATTCCTGAACTCGAGGAATTTTCAGGTTGTGAGTCATCTGAAACGCTTCGTTGGTTGGTTCGTGTTGTGGTGGCAATCGTGATATCATCGTTTATATCTTCTTTCTTTGTGGTTGATGGTTCATATTTAATTAATGGGTCACTGAAACAACGATTCCTTCCTTCAACTTCTCTTGAATTTTGGTTCGATGACAAAGGTAAAGGACTTCGAGGTGAGAGCGTTTCAATCACTCGATCAATAATTGTTGTTTCAGCATGATAATGAGGCATGACTCTACTCGCTCCACTTCCCATATTTGTAAAGATAATATCTCAAATAATCAAGAATGAACAAAGGATTATAACGGTTATAGATATTGTATTATTGTGATATGATTGTTCATACAGGTACTAGTTGTGCTGTTTGAGAGTGATTTCCCCAGCACCCAGCACAGCACAGCACAATGGGCCAAATCTCACGACCATCTGCCCACCCTTTAGCCCAACGTGCACGGAAAAATTAATCCTGCAGAAATTCAAGAAAAAAAAAAAGAATTCCTTCCTTAAAAAGCTTCAAAGCAAAAAAAAAAAAAATCAAATATTTAATGTTATTGGAAAGGATTTCAGTCTATATTAATATACTATTACATATGCTAGTTTGTGGTCATAATCCTCTTGAAAGGAGAAACTGATGAATCATGGGATTACTTCACTTAATTAGGCCAATGGGATGTTGATAATATTTACTACAGCAGTATATTTCACATCGAAAGGGTAAATAAGAAATCAATAGAAGAGAAGCAATCAAATATCAACAACAGCCTCACTATATATACGTAAATGCTTATAAATGAAAATACACGACCATAGACTTAAATCAAGATTTAATAAACAAAACAAAAGAAACTACAAAGGAGATATCAGTAATATTTCGAGACTCAAGAAGGACATATACGAAGTAGAAAAGCACAAAGTCAATGTTATAGTATCGTTGTATATCATACTTACCATTTACTGTTACCATGGTGAAATAATAAAATAAGTTACCAACACCCAAGAAAGAAGAGAGTAATGAAACCATATGAGATAGATATGGAATGCTAGGAAAGATTAAATCAAGGAAAATAAAAAGATGGCAGAAAGTGTCATGAAGAGTGAAAGATAAGCAGATACAATACAATATAAGCAGATACATAGGCTGAGATAAAGGAAAAGAACAAAATCATCATCATCATCATCATCATCATTTTTGATCACGTGGACTTGCTACACCAACTGTGCGAACTCCCTTAGCCTTATTTTTTGATTTACTTTGCATAATTTTTGTCCTTCCACTAAATGGCTTTGATAATAATGATGCTAATTGAACTTCATTCCATGATGCTCTGATTGAAGAAGCATTGTTCTTACCATCAGCCCAATATTGTCTTTCACGCACTCTTATACTATCAGCAGGATTTAAAGTAAATGTCACACTACTGGCATTATCATCCATATCATTGGTGTTACTGTTAGGAGCCGGAGAACGAAAACTTGGTAAAGAATGCATTGAAGAGAAGATAAGTTTCGTATCTGAATTTGATGAATATTCAGGTTGTGAGTTTTCTGAACTATTTCGCTGAAGAGTTGAGGTACTTGTAGCTGGTGTTTGTTGTTGATCTTTATTGAATGGATCATTAAAACCACGACTTCTGACTTGAACTTCTCGCGTCTTTTGCTTTTGATGTAATCTTACTCTTCCTTTTTGGGGTGGAGATGAAGAAGGTAACGGATTAAGATGTGAGAAGGCTTCCATCAGTCGACCAGTGACTGTTGGTTCAGCATGATAATGATGATGACCTGTTGACTGAACTCGACTTACTCCACCTCCCATTTTCGTCAATAATTCCTCGATATAAGATAATGATGGAAAGAATTTAGAAGATA
>VKHI01000493.1:853-22985 GCA_015145745.1 Poterioochromonas sp. DS
GGTGAAGACATCGAAGCAAGGTATTCCGGATAGCTCATAATAAATTGAGAAGGTTCAAAAATCTGATCAGGGGTATTAATACTCGAAGGGCTATTTAAAAAGGACTGAGGCGGATCATTCTTTGAGTGTGAAATTTGAGTATTTCCTTCGACATTTGGTGCTTCCTCTTCAGCCACGGGAATCATTTCTATTTTTGATTCGTTTCAATTAATCTAATCTTTTAATTGTTTAATTCTTTTATTGAATAAAGAATGAAAAAAATTCTTCAATATAACTTCGAATAACAATGAAATAATCGTTCCAAAATCAAAATACTTTCTTCTTCTAACAGAATAGTCCTTAAATCTTAACCGATTTTTGTCCGTGGAAAGTAAACTTTGAACAAAATCAAACTCAATAAAGTCAAGTCTATACTTGATCCTTTTTTTCTTTGGGATTCCTCGGGAATCCTAGTTAAACATGTAGAAGATTGTTCGGCTACCTCTCAAAGTCTCCTTTTTGATAATTTTTTTTTTGTTTTGATGACGAAGTGTGCCTTATGAGCACTTCTTCAAGGTGTGACAAGGACGCTGCATTAGGGAGTGTTTTCTCTTTTTCATGACGCGTTGTTTCCAGCACTCTTCGTTCTTCTGAGCGATTGTTTTAGATTTTAGAGGGTTTTATGGTTTAACCTTTTCTATTCTATGAACCTTATTGGAGGAAAAGTTAAGAATAGAATATGAGTCAATCAAATAATAGTAACAATAATAATCAAGATCAGGTTCAGTATCTACCCTCCTCCACTGCGATTAGTATAGAATATGATTGTGAAGCAGGTTCGAATAATAATAATAAACCTTCAACATTTGCTTATCCTGTTTCGATAAGTCCGACCATCGTCACTGAAGTTCAACCACTATCAGGTTATTCTCCATATGGAGTGGGTGATAATTCAGCAGTCTATGCTGTGCCTCAACAAATGGAAGGTGGTATTCAACTTGTTGCCGTAGATAATAATAATCAAAATGCAGTATTCCTTGAGGTTGATCCAGGAGTTTATCAACAACGAAGAAGATTTCAAACATTAGCTGGATTCACAATTTTTGTGATCATAATGATTCTAGTATATGTCAGCTATAGTAGTTGAATTTGTTACAATTGCTTTTTTCTGGTTGTATTTTTTGTTTTCTTTCACCTCTGCTTCTACACTGCGATCTACTTTGTGACCTTAATTCAAAAAAGAAGTAGGAAAAGTAAAAGTAATTAGTATTATATTTGTTTAGTATTACTTCTATTTAGTTGTAAATAATTAAGTCCAACTGTTCGCTTCACTTTCGTTTTTCTTCTTTCTCCATCTCGCTGACAGGAAAAGCTGAAGGAGTTGTTCCTCTTGTCCATCCAATGAGAGGGATTATTATATGTTTCGATCTTTGTCTTTTCGAGTGTTTCACCAATGAGGAACGTCTACCATGAAAACGCTAACTCATAGAACTCTTCATCGACCCTCAATCGTTCCACATGAGATAGACAACTATAATCTTCAATTTTATCGCATTTAACAATCGTCACGATCGAAACTCTTGATAAACTTCTCACATCCGTGATTAGAGGACACGATCTAAGTTCAACTTCTCTGTTCTGACCTAATCCATCAATATTCGTTAATTGGCTACAGTCCAGTAATTTAACAATTGGGATAATGCCTAAACCATTCGCACATCGTAGAAAGAAGTTTTTTTCAATCGTTAAGGATTGCAATTTTTCAAAAAACTTCACTTGGCCGTTGTTTATACAAGTTGCGAGGTTCTGATCGGGTTGAATAGTTAATACCTTAATATTTGAAAATAAATTATAATGCGAGACTTCAAAGGTCGATAACTTTAATGTAAAATGATAACTGTTTACTTCTCTCAAGTCTTCAGAATTCATGGATCCAGCAATAATCGTAAGATTTGGAACATTTTTAAGTTCTAATAAATTTTTTATATTAGGACAATTGTTGATGATAACTTTCCTTGCATTCTTGAAAGGTGCTACATCTTCTACAAGAGGACAACCAACTAAAGAAATCGTCTTCGAATTCTTTAAAATATTCAAATCATTAATGTTGCAATTCACTAGCTGAATGTGAGGAATATTTGTAAGACTCTCATAGCCATGAAGATCATAGGAGCAATCTTGGATAACTAAGCGATGATGATTCCCTAATGGCGAAATATCACAAATTTTCGGACAGTTAGCGAGTGATAAATTATAAATTCCATGTAATGACGCAATATTCTCGATCGCATGACATGAGAGTAATGCTAATTCCCGAATACCACTGAAACTAGACACATTTGTCAGGAAAGGACTCTTAAATATCTTCAGACTCTTTTGATTCCTCCCAGTTAGACAAGAGAAGTCTTTAATAGAATTACATTCCACAAAGGTAAGAGAAGGGATGTTTTGTAAGGGTGTTATGTCAGTTAATTTATCAGCGAAGTAAAGATCAAGCTCTCTGAGTTGAGACAGATTTCTTACATCAACAAGACCTCCAATCCCAAGTAATGTGAACTTTTTTACAGTTTGGGAAAGGAGGGGTGATGATGGCCCACTATGAATAAGCGAGAAGAGGCATTCAATGTGTTTCACCAGATTGAATTGTTTTTGTGAGATTTTTGACAAAGAAATCTTATGAATCGGAAGCTTTCTTGAAAACTCTCTTGGAAAAGGATCACAATCCTTCAGTTCAATACCAATTTGCTTCCAACCATTTTCCACTTTTCCGAGTAAAAGGGATCGAAAGACAGGATCTTTAATATACTGCAAACTTGGTGCTTTCTTTAATGAAAAATAAATTGTTTTTCTTTTTAACTCAAAAAATTTCTTTGATGTATTGAGAAAATAATGATAGTCATCTCTTGAAAGAAATGATTGAAGAATCTGAATTAATACATCAGGTAAAGTAAAGATATTCACTTCAAACATTTTTAATACTAAATAAAAGCTCGCGCGGCGATTTTGGATACCCCTGGTGTTGCGTCGGCCAAAAAAAACGAATAGAATTTCCAGGAAAACAAAGAGAAAAATATAAATTCATCAGAATTGCTAGAATTAATTGAACCCTACCTACGAACTTCAATTAAATTGAAGAATCACAACATTGCAATTAGTTGTTCTCATCCACTAAAGAAGAAGATAATTGTGGGTACAAAGGTCACCATTAAGGGGAAGAAGGATAGTCATGGTGTTGTGCAGGCGATTCGGAATGAAAACGCAAAGATATTGGTGAACAGAAAACTGGATGAGAAAGAGAAGCTAAGTTGAGTTGATTTCTTATGTTATTTAGAGCATTGATACAAACATGTCGAGCAAAGCTATGCAAATAGAGCTCAAACATCGCCTATATAAATCACTACCAACACAATTGATCGCACACACTTATATTTATTAGAGCATTGATTAAATTGATAATAGGAAGTGTAACAATATAAACAGATAGACACAACATTATAGATTCAGCGCTCTCGTCGATAGCTCACATCAATAACCCATTCGATTGAAATATCCTTCAATAAAGTCTTGAAATCATGTATTATCTAATGTGTGAGTTTGGAGATAATAAAACAACAATTGGAGTCATGGGTGGCTTGGATATCAAATGATCTTGTAAGTAATGATTTCGTATCATTTGATTTTGATCGATACATTGAGACATTCGGAGGAATAAAGGTATAAAATAAGTTAACTTGATAAATAAAAACAATGACAAAGTGAAGTATGTTGATGTGATAGAGAAAGCTCATCGTCACCGTCAAATCTTGATCCATTCATAACTCAAACCAACAGATCTCAACCATCAAGCGAATTTATTCAATTTCTTTTGAATCATGCATGCATAACCTATGATCTAATAGAATGAAGCCACAGAAAACATTGAAAATGATGGAGGCTTGAGAAAGATCGAGATTATCCATTACAACCATAATGGTTTTTTGTGCACTTTACCATTTTGGTTGGTTGCCGGGCTTTTAGCTGACTATGGTGTAAAATTAAAGAAACGACGTAAAAATTAAAGAAAAAGGCCGAGCATCTTGTAATTAAACATTATACATACAAAAATACTCAAAAGTTAAGATACTTTTCATACACTACCATACTTATTACTAGGATATTCCTGTGATAAGCTCGGTGGTCTTAAAATATCATGTTTTAATCGATCATCCTTCACTGCAATGGAAATACTGGAAATACGCTCTTTTATCCTCTTTATGAGCTCTCCAAGTTGACAAATTAGAAAAATCAACAACAAAATGAATATGAATAATGAACCACATCTATAAACAGTGGAAGAAGCCATAGAGAACATATTAGAATCAAAAACCGAGGAGAATAAATCAAGTTGACTTGAATTGCTGAAGAAGAAAGAGGTATTGGTGCTGTTATTCGAAGGTTTCATCAAAATTGTATCAAAATTGCTATAATCATATGGAAAACTTCTTATCCGATCTGAATAGTAATTAATATTTTTCTGACAACGAAAAACCTCAGAATTATTAATTATTGTCTTGTTAGTGTGTGTATTAAAGATAGGATTACTCTGGAATTCTTGTAATAATTTTATTAAAGTTTGATTTTTATAATGGAATAAATTGAAATGATTCTGACTCCTTTCTATTGTAGAACTACCATTGTGAATATTGTGAGGGTCTGTTACACTCCGGTCAGTCGAAATAAACTTATCTCCATTCTCATGTAGATTAACTATTATGTGATAAAAGGATTTTCCCCTTTTTTGTAATGATGAAAGAAATAAAGACTTTGGGATCTGATAGAACTGGTAATAATTATTTAAGATGGTTTCGTTTATTACAATTACATTATCGTGATCTTCTTCTCCTTCATGTTCTAATGATGTTGTACTAACCTCGTCCTTCGTCTCGTAGTTATGACAACAGCTTTGATCAACGAGCCAAGATATCCGAGCATAATTTATTTGAATATCTCGACAGGTAAAATCAATAGCAGTGAGATTCTTTCTAGTTGAATAATCCGAAACGGTAAGATTAAGCTTCAAACAGTCCTTAATCACAACTTGAGTTGCATTACATACACAACACCAACTACCAAAACCATTACAGATTGTAGATGAATCATGTAATAACTTCCCTATAAAATCATATTGATATCGCATCTCTTTACTTGGATAGATATTGACAGGACCTGACGTCGTATTAAATGATGATTTATCGTGACTTATTCGAAACTCGTTTACTTCTGAACTTTTGGATTCCTCCTGTTCTGAATGGAAGTTATAAAACATTTCACTTTGAGGTAAATTAGGATCATTGACGTAATGTAATGAGAAGGAAAATCCGTAACCTACATGAAAAGGTTGACAACAAAGACTAGTTCCTCCTCCGCCACCTCCCCCACCATAGATCGTGATTTCTCGACATTCTGAGGTAAATTGTCGAAAAGAAGAAAGAAGCTGACGTAAGGTAGTATCATCTAAAGCATCATCATCTTTTTTGAATCCACAGGTGAGAATGGTATCGTAGGAATTAGTGAATAGTTTCTTGGCCAGTGTACATGAATGAATATCATCTGTAGGATCAGCACAAGTCCCACATCCTCCGCCTCCACCAATAGAATGAAAAGTAAGATTACTCAAGAGGGATGAATTCCGTAGTTCCTTCGGATGGTGTCGAATCATTATGTCTGTGAGGTTAGCAAACTGCATGCCTGCTCCTCCTCCAGCACCAACATTGAACGATTGACTTTCATCATCAAAATAATACCCACCACCTCCACCTCCTACAAGCATAGTAAGAAATCCTTTCGATTCAAAGATCAGAACACATGAATAGACTTACCTCCGACAGTGAGTATGACGGTATTGTCGCAATACATCTGAAAGCCAAATCCAGATCCTCCTCCAGCCTGGAGTTTCATTGTCTCTGTATTATTTTTATCATTTTTATTACTCTCAAAGAATCGATTCGTTTCTTCGAGCTGGTTTAAAAGTTGAAAGATTGTATTGATTCCAAATCCAGTCGTTGTTTGAACATCCAATCTATCTCTTAGGAGTATTGACTTGTAGAACTCCGTATACGACTTCGGATATTGACTTGCTTGAATGAAAGGAAAACTTTGACAGTCATAAAGACAGTTACAATTGTGCAGTTCAGTAGTATTAACAGCTTTTTCCGACTCTGTCTCTTGTGGGTTATGATCGAATTGGTACAGAAATGTAAAGTTTTTCTCTAAGATTGTATCAAAAATTTGTTTAATATGAATAATTTCTTGAAATACAGAGTAATTTAAGACCTGTATCAGATAAGAGTTGTCAGAAGAGTTCATCACAATAACATTCACCTTCTCTTCCTTCTCTATGAATTTTACGAACCCGATTTTGTGTACTAATTTACGGACCCGATAGTTCAATAAATCTCGCACAAAAATACTATATTGTGTGGTGTTTGGTTAGTTTGATCAGATTTGAATGTGAAAAGTGGAAAATGGATAATTAAAATGAAGAAACTTTGTTTGGCAATTCACAGAACAAAAGTCATGCAAATAGAAAAAACAAAACAGATTAGCATGAATTCTTCCACTGGTACCGCTAGAACCAAAGTTATCTCTTTTACGTATCATCTTTTGGACGATCAACGAAAATTCTTGGAGCAATGCACATCGACATTAACTCTTGGAACAATAATTTGCCCGCATAAGGAATGTGTACTTGACTGAATCTTGTCTTGTTATTACAGAAGCCACAGTCGAAGGTTTGCTTCCTCAAATTAGCAATTGCAATCATACCACATTCATCACAGACGTGAATGCGATATGGATCTGAGTTCGCAAATAAACGATCTCGCATGAAATTAGCCGCACCATGTGCCACTATGAGATGAAAAAGATGTTTATTTTCAAGCGACAAGATTAACACACACCCTTACCTAAGCAATCTCGCTCCATTTCACCCATACGCAATCCACCTCCTCTCGCACGACCTTCCATAGGTTGACGGGTTAACATGGTGACTTGTCCACGAGCACGCGCATGAATCTTATCATCGACCAAGTGTTTTAAACGCTGATAAAAGGTTGGACCAATGAAAATCAATGATTCTAAAGGTCTTCCGGTATGGCCATTATAAAGACACTCATTACCATGCTTCTGATAACCTAATTCAGTCAAAGCATTACTAATCTTTTCCACAGTGACATCATCCATAAAAGGAGTGGCATCACCTTCATCACCATGTAAAGAAGAAACCTTCCCTAATAAACATTCAACCAAGTGACCAATGGTCATTCGAGAAGGAATAGCGTGCGGATTCACAACAATATCAGGACTAATTCCTTCACATGTGAATGGCATATCCTCTTGACGGTATGTCATACCAATAGTACCTTTTTGTCCGTGACGCGATGCAAACTTATCACCAATTTGTGGGATACGTAAATTACGAATTCTTACTTTGGAAAATTTATTTCCTTCAACATCAGTGGTTAACATAACGCGATCAACAATACCACTTTCATAACTTCTCATACAGGTTGAATGATCTTTACGACCAATACCAGTGGCTTGTCCTTCAGGGGATTTAATAGTGTAAGGGATGGTGACACCAACTAATACATCATCACCAGAGACACGCACACCTGGTTCAGCTAAACCATCAGGACCAATTTTATCATAAGAACCAATACCCATACCAATACAGTTTGATCGTACAGGTTTTTCAAACATTTCATCAGTTAATGGATTTGGTGCACCTGGTTTACATTTTGCTTTCGCATTATAACAACGAAAGAAGGATGATCTAAATAAACCACGATCAATCGAAGATTGATTCATAATTAAAGAATCTTCTTGATTGTAACCCGTATAACAAGCAATGGCGACGATACAATTCACACCGCTAGGTAATTCACGGAAATGTAAATGTTCCATGGCACGTGTTGTTGCTAATGGTTTTTGTGGATAATGTAAGACATGTGCCATGGTATCCATACGCACTTGGAATGAAGAAAGGTAAATACCCATAGCTTGTTTACCCATGGCAGACTGATAAGTATTACGTGGTGATTGGTTGTGATCAGGGAAAGGAATAATGGAAGCACAAACGCCCAATATTAATGAAGGATGAATCTCACAATGAGTATAAGTCGTAGAATAAGCTTCTTCTTTCGGTAAGCCAAGATCAGTTGGCTTCATTGCAATCATGGAAGTTTCTTCTTCCTCTGTATCAATTAATTCAACTAAACCATCTTTAAATAAATCAATCCATGCATATGGCTTTTGCTCATCATCATCCTCGTCTTCCTCATCATGAGACTTTGTGCTATAACCCAAGCTACGTGTTTCGTATAGCTTTAAGATATGATGTTTCTTTATTGCTAATTTTTGATCTGTTCCAACAACGAACAAAGGACGGCAGATTCTGCCTAAATCAGTATGAATACGCACTTCACGTCCCTTAATATCATGAACAATAGCTACTTCAGGATCAATATCACAACGACGACGTAAACTGACTAAGTTACGAACAAGATCATCAGGATCATTGTGCACTCCAATCCAATTACCGTTAACGAAGACCTTGGTAGTCTTAGCAATCGCCTTGCACGAAACATGCTCTAAAGGATCTGTACCCCATTCATCTAAGAAGGCTAAAACATCAGAGACAGAAACTCCAACACTAATATGAGACATTAATGACAAGTTCTTCACTAAACCGACAGCATGTCCTTCAGGAGTCTCAGCAGGACAAACCATACCCCACTGAGTACAATGCAACATACGCGGTTTCGCTAATTTTCCTTCTTTAGGGAATGGTGCATTACAACGTCTTAAATGTGATAATGCAGATGCATATGTTAAACGATTTAGCACTTGTACAACACCAGCTTTCACAGGATTTTTACGATCACCCCAATTACCCGTAGCTAAAGCATACTTTAAACCATCAGTAATAATTGTAGATTTCATTGCTTGTGCAATATTAAAGGTTCTACCTTCATCTAATGATTTTTGTAAATATTTTTGCACTTCTTTTGTTAATTTTTTAAATAATAAACGAAATTGTGCACCTAATAATGGACCAGCCAAATCTAAACGTTTTTTACCAAAATGATCACGATCATCTTCATCTAAACGCCCTAATGAACATTGCAATATTTTATTTACAGCATATCCTAAGAAAAATGCCTTTTTCGTTTCACAATTTTCCATTGTACCAACATGCGGTAACACTTCTTTCTGTAAGATCTCACGAGCGTATTGTATACGTTCACGACGTGTTACATTATCTGCAGCACCACGTTTACCAATAAAATCCAACGCAGCAGCTTCTGAACGTATTGGTGAGGCTTCCTCTAATGACGGACGAAATCTTTCCATCATTTCAAGATCATTAAAATCATATACAATATGTTCTAAGATATCTTTATCAGAAATAAATCCTAAAGCACGGAAAACAACCACTACTGGCACAGCTTCACGTATATATGGTAATGTACAACTAATTTGATGTCCACCAATTGCTAATTTACCACCTGATTTATGCATCTGTAATTGTATGGTAGAGGTTGGACGTGCACCGGTAGGTATATGTGAACGAATTTCACATAACCATTCAAATTTATGTGGTTGTTGCTTTTTAAATACATAAACATGATTATTGGATAATCGTTCTTGTGCAATAACAACTTTTTCTGAACCATTAATCACAAAATAACCACCTTGATCAAAGACACATTCACCAACTTTTGTTAAATCACGATCCATACGACTGTTTAAATTACAATAACGCGATCGAACCATAATTGGTATATTACCTAATTTCATCATATCAAATTTTTTCGTATGTATTGGTGTATCATTCTTCCAATCAAATTTATTATCTTTATTTAATTTAAATTCATTATAATGAACATCCACAAAAATTTGTGATTGATAAGTTAAATTTCTTAAACGTGCTTCTTGTGGATATAATTCACGTTGATCACCATCAGCTTCAAAGATTGTTGGTGGTGATACATAGACCTGTCCAAATTTAATTTGTATACCATTTCTTTCAATATCTTTCAGTGACATATATTGATTTTCTGGTTTTACAATAATTTCACCTGAATCATCAATTAATTCTTGGATTGTATTGGTAATAAATTCATCAAATGAATCAATCTGTTGACGTACTAAACCTTTTTCTTCGAAATAACGATCAATAACAACCCAGGCATCTTCTTGGGTTATTTCACGATCATCTTGTTCTTCTTCATAGGTATTTTTAATTTCTTCTGCTGCTGCATTATCAAAAAAATCATCCATTTTTTCTCCTCGTTAAATTCAAAAATTACAATTGGTTCTAATCAAGCAACACTTTCAGAGATAATGCAAAGAAAAAATCTGAAAAAATTCTTTCTTTACAAAATTTGTAAAGATGATTTGTCTCAACGGTGTTGCAAGCTGTGTCAAGTGTGGGATGTGCTTGGATGTTATGGTTGTTTTTGGATGATTTTATTGCAATTTCGAATGTGTGAAAGACAAACAAGAAGGATCGATCCCTAAATACTCAATTACTCAATTACCCAAAAAATTACAGATAGCAGCGTAAAGTAAAGAGATAGATTGGGAGTGTGTTTGGGTTATTTTTACGAATAATCATTACGATCAACACTAGGAAAATACAGTT
The DNA here is from genome assembly GCA_015145745.1 of Poterioochromonas sp. DS. Classification (NCBI taxonomy): domain Eukaryota; class Synurophyceae; order Ochromonadales; family Ochromonadaceae; genus Poterioochromonas; species Poterioochromonas sp. DS. The sequence continues at coordinate 11,520 of VKHI01000493.1, forward strand.
TACATTCAGAACAATTCCATACGCGATAAGTTGGAGCAGAAATCATTATATTCTTCATCAACTCAAGATTTTCCTCTCTTTCTGCAATCGTCAGATGAGGATTGATTTTCATGATTTCATCTGTTTGATTTCGGGCTTCTTCTAATATTTTCTGAACAGTCTCGATTCGTTCTTGCTCTATTTCAGGTGTCAAATTCGATAGATCTCTCACCCTTGTTCGTACTCCACAATTCTTAAAGTTTACAGCCTTTGATACTTCGGTAATCTTACTTCCACAATGTAAACATTTTTCTGGTTTCACAACCTTAGGCTTGAAATATCTTAATCGGGGTTGTTCCGCACTAACTGCTGGAACTTGACTACTAGTAGCATCATCTTCATAGAACTTTGGTTGAATAGAATTTCCATATGCAGGGATTTTTCCATTTTGTCGGAATAGAGAATCAACCGCATATTCAAGAGATTTATGACAAATATCAGTAATTTCAGAAGAAATCTGTAATGCTTGAAACGCCATAACCACAGATTCAATTGTTGATATTTTGCTTTTATTTTGAGATTGTTTTCGATTTAAAAATTTTGATGGTTGTGATACAAAGTCACTAATATGCACTCGTGTTAAATGATCAGGTAATGAACGTTCCATCGCTTTGCTTTGTCCCCAAGTTGAATCAATAACACAAATGTGAAAACAAAGTTTATCACTATTTTCCCCAACTTTCTTTTCATGTTCAATGGAAGCATGATCTGCCTGTATAGCTTGAAACGTTGGTAAGAAATTTGTAATAGATTGAGATTGTTTGGTTGGATAAAGGATGATCGAAGGATTGTTCGTTAACTCTTCAATTAACCTCTCTTCATCTTCTATAATACCATAGATTTTAATTGAAGCACAATTCGGTAATCCAATCGTGAGAAGTTTCCCGGTATTACTCGCTCTTCCCCATTCTTTAGGATGCATAAATATATGAACTTTCACAGGGAAGGAAGAGGATGGTAGTTGTCGAATTGGATCATATAATTGATTCACATAGTCACATAAGCAAAATTGCTTGGTCAGGAAACAATGGGAACACAAGCTTCTATTTGAATGATCTTTTTTGGCATATTCTATTGCTCTCCGAGCGAGGAGTTCACTAGTCTGCCGACCAGTGCTTTCAGCAAATTCTTCAGAAAAGGAGCGAGTACTGCTGACACTCTCCAAATCATCTTCAGATTTCACATTACTTGAAGAATATGTACTCATCTTCCGACCTCTAATTGTTGAAATATTTCGTTTCGTTCTGAGTAACGATTGAATACCTTGAAACCCAAAAGCAATACTACGCTTCTCAAATAGAGCAATAGATGTGACAGAGAGAAGAAACAGACGAGAAATCTGAGTTAACCTCAAATGCATACTTGGAGTTTCGTAAATAGTGGTTGACTAAAACCGGAAATCACGCTTTATACATTTCACGGTCGAGTTGTTTTCGCTCTCGATATACGAGATTACGGTAAATTTAAATTGCTTTTCTTCCAGTTTCAGTTTCAGTTACAAGGTTTAAAGTAGAAATCATGTCAGTTGTTGTGGCAGAGGAAGGAAATCGCCGAGTTGGTAAGTCCACTATTCCACTGTTTAATTTTTGTTTTAATTTTTGGGGTTTTCTTCCAGGCGAAATGAATAACGCGGAAATCGAACAATCTGTGCTTGATATTAAGTCGTGGTTCTCTCGCACAAAGAGCGGCAAGCGCTTTAATGGTCCTGCTTCAAATGCTGATTTGCAAAGATTAGAGAAAGCCATTGATACTCGTCTTCCTGTTGCTCTTAAAGCTTTATTGCTTGAAGTGAATGGAGGATTATATTTCTTAGACAAGAAGCAATTAAGTTCTGATGAAATTCAAGATATTTTTGCTGCTCACGAGAGAAAATCATCATGGAGGGAAGGATTGATCCCCTTTGCTGGAGAGGAATCAAGCTTGCTTGTCATCGACACTCGTCGTAACGATGCTGTTAGAGAATGGGATGAAGATGAAGGTCTCGGGGATACCTTATCTGATAATATTGTTCGTTATTTAGAAGAATATCGCAATAATTTATTAGGTGGTCATTTTGAGTTTTTAGATGATGTTGGTGTTGTTGAGAAGATGGTGGGCAAACCAAGAAAATAAAAATAGAAGAAGAAGTTAAACATCTAAAACACTTCGATTGTAGTAAAGTCAATGTAGGTTTTTGTGTTTTCCCTCATAAATAATGAATAATTAATCTTTTAGTCAAATTTTCTATTTTGCAAGTTTAAGTTCACGAAGGTGGAATGTTTAATGTCTCCCACCTAAAATAGTTAAACAAGTTGAAAAAATTGTTTAACTATTGAATATTATTAATAGAAAAAAAAGTTAAACTTAGGTTAAAAAAACTCAAAAATTTCGTTATAACCGGGTTGTTTCCGTGAGAACGCAGTTGGTAAACCTCGTCCACTTTCATGGCAAGCGAGTTCAAAGTTAGAATAGTTTCTTTAAAAAAAAAGGGAAAAGAAAATGCAAATACAGAAACAAGAAAATCAGGCCCCAACAATTGTAATATCGACTTGACTTGAGAGTTCATATTCCCACGTTTTCACTATTTTGCGCTACCTATCATCCTAGTTGCTCAGCAAGTCACAAGTTCGAGAATTGACCAATTTCTAAAGAGATTAGAGAGATGGGAGCAATTGACACAGTGAGATTGATGCTACTCCACACCAACACACACATTCCTATCAAATTCAGTTATATTCAATTATTGAATTAATCATTAGAAAATTTCCAGTTGGCGTCAAGAATGCCTTTACAGTTAACTGTTGCAGAGAAGGAAGAGATTTTCTTGTTTATTGAAAAGTCCTTTGGTGATATGGAATTTGATAAAGTTCTCGAAGATAAAGTGAAAGTATTAATTGAGAGATCTTGTTTGGAAGATTTTACTTCAAACGATCTCAACGAGGTTCGAAGTAAGAAGAAGCCGAACGTCTCACGTGTTTTAACTAGTACGATTCTTTACCTAGTTGCAAAGAGCGAAGAAGTACAATCGTTATTTTATTCTGATTTTTCTGAGATGGAGCGTTGCTATCCATTTTCCTTTCAGGAAGGTCTAAACTCGTTAAGTGAGCGGTGCAGAGAAAAGGAGAAGCAATTTCTATTGTCCTTCCGAAACATTCTGGTTGCTGCTTTCAAGATAATTCAACCAAAAGGCAATATATTATTTTTATTGGAAGTAATTGGTCGCCTGGATGGCTCAAATGGGGATTTCACCTCAGGTAGTGGTCAGAATGTTTTTACGCAATCACGAAGAACAATCATTGACCAAGAGAGCCAGGTGATTCCTGCTACGAGGACCGTTCGAAAGCGAAATCGTGAAGAAGGAGAAAATAGTTCTTCAAATTCTGTTAAACGGGTGAAGAAACTAAATGATTCAAGCAGTACTCACGAGGAAGAAGTACAGACTAATGACATGACTGTTGTCACCCTATCAACACTGGACTCCGTATTTTCAGCTGATCCATTCCTCAAAGTGATTGATTTTCAAGAAAATACCGACGGTGATGAGAGTGATGATATTTTTATTGCTCGAGCTAAGGAGTTTTAATGTGAACTTTAAAGGGGTTCAATATTGTTTCATAAATATTTTGAAATCAAAATGTCACGCCATTAGTTTAGCCGATGTTAAGAATTGCGGATATTGATTTGATTTCTTTTAAATATTTCTTTCTACCACCCCTTTCATTACTTCGAAGTAGTCATAGTAGTTTAGTCTTTTCCTTCGATTTTCTTTCGCAAAACTTGTATAAAAATTGTCTAAGTTCTTTCCGTGTTTCTTTGTGTGTTCTCTTTTCAATAGTGTTGTCTACATACTAAATTTAAATATAAAAAATAGAAAAGCTTGTAGCGCTTAAAACGAGCCCTTCCTCTCCACGATCAATGGAAAACAAGACTGTGATACACAAATATCAAGTACAAAACAAACGAGGAAAAAAGTATTCTTCATCAAAGTGTTTAGTCAAATGACCTGAAACGATATCTAATACTGTGACTCCTTCTTACGATTGACTGAAGAGGCAGAGGATTCGCAGTTCCACTCGTGAAACTCTCATGGTACCAGCACTGACAGTAGTTTAATTGCAAGACTGTTCCCATCCACGTCCCTTTCATTTCTGATTCGTAAACGTATTTTTCTTTTCTTTCTCTCCGGCTTCAAAAAGTATCTACTCCTTGAAAATCAACTTAGAAGATAAGGACGAAGAAAGTCTTCCATTTTCCTCAGATTTCTTTCTCTTGACATAATTAGCTCATCCTCTCTTGATCCTCCATCGATAATATCATTTCCACGAACATCACTACGAAACATACGAAACTTAATCGACTTCCAAACAATTTTATCATCCTGTAAGAAGTTATGAGGAAGTGGTAAACCACAATATACTGACAATAAACGATGATAATTCCTTCCATAACATTGATAATACTCTTCTATTAAATCCCATAAACTATTATATTCGAATCTCTTATCCATCAAATCATTTCTTCGAGAAATTCCTAATGCACCCCATTTCCCATTTTGATAGACGGCAAGAACAATGTGACGATAGATTTGACTTGTCGCGGAAGTTGAAGGTTGTTGTGGCGGGTGCATGAACTTAGACTTAAAGCTTAGCGGGATTCGTATACTTCCTTGCCATCCTGCTGTAAGAACTGCTCCGATAAAAACAGCTTCAACACATTGAATAGGCAGTCCATATGTACTGAGAAGATGGAATACTTCGAAAACATGAGATGTTGTGCCTGACTTCTTCAACCTGTAAAAAGGAGTGACAGTGTAGTTATAACCAAAAGATACTATGTAGGATTGTATTTGCTCCAAAATTTGCTCCGGGGGAGAGTTATAAAAATCTAAACAAGGTAACTGAGGAATGGTATTCGGTCTTGTATTAGAGGGGGCAGAATCCTCCAATTGACATTCTGGAACTTCGGTTTGACTGGGTATCCTTTTCAATGGGATTGGTGTGGGAATCTTTTTAATAATCTTTCGAGGATCCTTCACCTTGACTTTCTTTGGAAAGCTTTCCATTTCTTGTAATTCAAAGACGCGAACGTCTTTTTACGTAACTGAATTAGGCCGAGATAAGCCGAGATTGGCCGAATATTGGCCGAATGTGGCGCTCATTTGTGAGTATTTATGTTTATGATTTTACAAGTTTCAAAATCTCTACAAAAGCTATTCTTAAGAAAGAGATATGAGAAAAGAAGAGTGAAAAGTCAAGCAAAAGAGAAACATTTGGACGAAGGGGTCTATACTACGAAAATTCACAATAAAGTGTGTGGCTGACCTTGACCTTTCTTAAATCTGCTGGTTAATAGTTATAATAATTGTTCTTGTGAATCATTAACCTTCATCCAAGCCAAATGATGAATATCTAGTGTGGAAATTATCTCTGACCTAATTCAAAAATTATCTACAACGTGTCGATTCATTGTTCCAATAATCTACATAAAATATATATACATGCAAAGTGTGAAATGTAATTCGAGAAAAGATTTGATTTTAGAGAATGGAATGAAAATGAGTGAATATGTGTAAAACAGAGGGCTGTGAGTAGAAAAGACAATGGGGAGTCTTAAAACCTTCCGTCTTCACAGTTCTTGAGGAATCTCATTACAACCTTTCATTAACAATTGAAGCTCGTTAATCAAAGGAACACATCATAAAGCACCAACTTACTTTCAATAAACCATACTCATCATAGTTAGGATGATTTGGTGGGCCTAAAATAAAAGTTTTCCAATGAGATATGCACTTCGCAGCATATTCTGGATCAGCATCACGAATCTGACGATAATAATCCACAAACGAAGGAAACTCTTTAATCATTACAATTCCAACCATCAGTATAAAGAGATAAAGAATATAAGAAACCTTACCTTGCATCGCTAATTGCATTTGAGCATTATCTGGATCACCATCTTCTACTAACTCTAAAATATCTGCAACTACTTCACCAGCACATCGCTCTAATCCTAATAAAGCATCACGACGAAATTTTGCATCAGAATAAAATTGATCATTAGTTTTAGCTTCATAAACAGATGGTTTCTCTAAACCAATCTCTTTACCAATACTATCAATTTCTTTTAACTGTTCATCAGAGAATGGTAAACGAGTCTCAGGGTCAGTAAAATCACCAGATGTAATCATAAAATCAATTAAACTATCAACATTAAATTGAATAATCGAGCCATTAGGACGAATAAATTTGAAGGTTTTCTTTTTTCCGATTGGAGTCATCATAATAGGATCTAATGTATTTAACTTCATTTTTTTCGCTTTCTTGGCAGGTCGTGAAGTTAGAGCGGGTTCTAAAGGGGATGATGAGGATGAATTAAGACTATCTGTGGGTTCTCTTGATTCCTCGTCTTCTTCGTCCTCCGATGACCTAGAAGAAGATAAAGATGATGCTTTCCGCTTTTTATTCGAGGAATCTTGAATTCTTTGCTTTCTAGCTTCAATCCGCATTAAACGCTCAAAATTAAATTCTTTGGAAAGCTTGGCAAATAATACGGTCTTAGGCATCGATTCATACCCTTCAATACCTGCTTCCTCCGCTAAACTACAGAGAACGATGAAAGATATTTAAAAACAATCTAGGACATAAAAAGATTTGTCTTACTGATTCAAAGTTTGACGATTTGGTGAAGATCTCGTATGCATTTTATTCTGAAGATGGTTTTCGTGTCTTTTCAAGCTAATAGAACGAGGTGAATGTGAAAGCTTTTTTAACAAATTAATAACTCGTAATGATAATAATCTTGTTGATTTTTTCTTTGAAAGTGTTAAAAACTTTCGGGGAATTAAATTCACTGACGACGTCGTGTTAATAGATTCTGGTCTATGACACGAGTCGAAAAAAAAAATCAGAAAAGAAATCAATGATTCGAATCCCTTACATGTAGGAAGGACAACGATTTTTTCTCTTAAGAAGAAGCAATCTTTTTCTAATATATAAATTAATATGATGAGGTCTTAAGAGAAGGATGAATCTTCTTCATTCTCTTACCTCTGAAAAAATTTTGTTAATCGAATAGGAAAAAGGATCTAATCACAAAGAAAAAACTCTCTTTTCAGACAAAAAAAAACTATCACAAGATATAGAATAGAAAGATTCTATGGTTTGATCTATTGTTTTGTGTTGGTTGTTCTGAGTAGTCGTAGTCGTCGTACTAGACGGTGTTTTTCTCTTATGATGATGGTGTATCTCAGTGTGTTGTTGAATTTTATGTGAGAGAGGGAAGTGAGTGATTTGAAGCAATTGTTTAGGCAGTTCGTAAGCATTTCCTTTCAAATACAAACAAAAATGAAACTTAGGAGATAGGTCGGTTTCATTTTTTCGGAAAAACTGAAAAGTTGGAAGTATACAAACATTTCCTTTTCGATCAATCAAGTAAGTCATTCATTCACTTTCGTGATTTAAATCATTAAACTCTTTATCTATGATAGAAAGGCAGCATTTTCTATGTAATCAAAAATAAACAAACACAAAAATCGTCAATCAAAATATTGGGCTACTCATCAGTTACACAACCCTTCGAAGCAGAGGCAACATTTTTAATGTACTTGTATAAGGTTCCTCTTGTCGCTTTCAATGGAGGTGCGTTCCAATTCTTTCGGCGAGTTTCCATTTCTTCTGTGGTAACATCGACATCGATTGTTCTCTTTTCCGCATCAATAGTGATCTTATCTCCATCCTGAATCAACGCAATTGGACCTCCAACCTTACATAAAATTATTGCAATTTACAAGAATGGTGGAGAAGAGTAGAATGAGCTTACTTGTGCCTCGGGAGTAATATGACCAATAATAAATCCATGAGATCCACCAGAAAAGCGTCCATCAGTGATAAGAGCAACATCTTTCCCCAAACCAGCGCCCATGATGGCACTTGTAGGTGTAAGCATCTCAGGCATACCTGGCCCTCCCTTAGGCCCTTCATATCGAATAATTACAACCATTCCTATGAAAATCAAGAGAACATAATCAGAAGAAGATGATACTAAGAATATTGAAAATACCTTTCGTAATTTCTTTATTAGTAAGTCCTTTCATCATTAATTCTTCTGAATCATAAACTTTAGCTGTACCAGTGAAAACTAATCCTTCTTTCCCAGTAATCTTTGCAACACTTCCTTCTGGTGCAATATTACCATATAAAATTTGTAAATGACCATTCTTTTTAATTGGATTTTCAATGGTATAGATAATAGGATTATTTGGTTCTAATGATGGTACAGTTTCTAAATTTTCTTTGACTGTTTTTCCTGTTACAGTTAAACAATCGCCATGAATAAATCCTTTTTCATATAAATATTTGATTACTGCTGGTGTACCACCAATCTTTTGAATATCTTCCATTACATACTTACCAGATGGTTTTAAATCAGCTAATAATGGGGTTTTATCAGATAATCTTTGAAAATCATCTAATGTTAAATCAACATTGACAGACCTTGCCATCGCGATTAAATGCAAGACAGCATTCGTTGATCCACCTAAAGCTAATACAACAGTGATTGCGTTCTCAAATGACATTTTTGTCATGATATCACGTGGTTTGATGTCATGTTTCAGCAAGTTCTCCATGGCAGGTCCAATTAAAGCACATTCCATACCGTTTAGCTTATCCTCCGCAGGGATGCTCGAGGAGTAGGGTAATGACATTCCAAGAGCTTCAATAGCTGTTGCCATCGTATTGGCTGTATACATTCCACCACATGCGCCGGGGCCAGGACAGGCATTCTCCACAATTTCACGTCTCTCTTCTTCAGTAATACGAGAATAAATCTTCTCGCCAAATGACTGAAAAGCTGAAACAATGTCCAACTATCGTTTAGAAAAGAAAGTGTAGTAAGAATGACAAAGTATGATAGTTGGGAATTATTACCTGGGGGAATTTCTTTGTGCAGCCAGCGCGGATAGTTCCACCATACACCATAATTGAAGGACGATTTAATCTTCCCATTGCAATTAAACAACCAGGCATATTTTTATCACATCCTGGAATTGCGACCAACCCATCATACCACTGCGCACCCATTGTTGTTTCGATGGAATCTGCGATGAGGTCGCGGGATTGCAGGGAGTAACTCATGCCATCGGTACCCATACTAATCCCGTCGCTCACACCGATGGTATTGAACCGATACCCAATAAGATCTGTTTCCTCGATAGAGGCCTTAACCTTTTCCGAAAGCTGCAGTAAATGCATATTGCAAGGATTTCCCTCGAACCAGACGGAGCAGACTCCCACCTAAGAAATAGTCAGTAAATAGCCTCTCTAAGCATTGTGCAAGGATACCTGGGGCTTATGAATAGACTCTGGAGTCAATCCCGTCGCATAAAGCATAGCTTGAGAAGCACCTTGTGATGGTGGCTCAGTGATGACTCTCGAATACTTATTCATCACTTGATCATTGTCTTTCATCGCTGTGAAAAGCCGAGTAGAAATGCGTAATGCACTAACATACACTAACGGTATAGTTAAAGAGAATACTGCAAGAATTTGCCTCATCTTCGGATGAAATTTACAAATACACACAAAAATGCGTTTGCGAAGAGAAATGAAGTGAGCAAAGGATTTTTGTATTTTTACAACATACTATTAAAATATCGAGATTTCGAAAAAGCTTCTTTTCGCAATATTTTGATTTTCTAAATGAATGCTCATTTTTAAAAAGTAGTGGTGGTTATTGCATAAAAGAATTCAATCATGTTATTGATTTTTGTGATGTCTGTTACGTGAACACGCGAGTTCATTCTCTCAATGCATGTTCAAAATGAGATGATGAAAGAAGTGCTCAAGATGCGCGGGAATCTGTGAGAAGATCAGAGTGCCTTGACGTAAGGTATGTTTCGTATCGGATTGTAGGGTTGTATTTATGATGGAAAACTTACCTTCACTGAAAGTTGAAAGACTATGTCAGTTGAAAAATTGAAAATCAAAATCTCTGAAATACATAAACCCTAACTATTTTACCGACTTCTCCTGACATCACAATAAATAGAGGTTGCATGAATTTCACTGATTTCTCGCTGGAGTTTTGACAAAGAGCTCGTCGATCAATGTCAATATCAATGAGATTAATGAAGCGATTGGGATTTGAAGATGGAGGGAGTAGTTGTTTGAAAAGCGTATTAATTGTAATTTTATAATTACAAATTTCGCATAGAGCATTTGTCGTACTGATTTGATACTCTAAAGGGCAACTGAATCAAATTTATCGTCCCCATAAGTCGAAAAACGGTTGAGCCTGTTGTTTCGACGCTGCTGGAGAACCGAATGTCTGCCAAGTATCATTGATGTTGTAGCCCAAGTGAATCTTTGAATTAAAGGTCAAATCCAAGAGTAATCCATCAGATGTCGCTTGGGTGTAGGCCTGACCAAGGTCCATTTCTTTGGTGGAAAAGAAGAAAAATACCTTCTCGATTGGGACAATCGGAACAGCATTGCCAGGATTCAAGGGAGTGGTACAAATGGGGACTGAGGCTCCATCAGGGTTCTTGTGAGTCAAACCGCAAGAGAAAATGGTCTTGGAAGGATTGTAAAAGTTGTAAGCAGAGGCAGCAATCGGATCATTTGAGCCGGAGCTGGTTGAGGTAGTCAAGATACCCTCTCCCTCTGCATCCACGGTTGCCAAATTGCCTGCTGACATGTCACGGCGAGTAGTCATACTGATCTGCGCCCCATTGTCAGCTTTGGCCTTCGAGATGTAACCCTGGAACTCCTCGTACCAACTAATGGAATTCTCCTCCATGTAGTCTTCTAAAGCGAACCACACAGTGGACAAAGTAGCCTTTGAGTTAGGTTTCACGCCTTTGAAAGCATATAAAGTGTAGCCTTGGTCGCGAAGTGCCTTCAAGGTGACAGTATCGATGTTGAGCTGGATCTTGTAGCGCGATCCAGCTGCCAGATATGAACTCATCAACCATGAATGTGAGGAAACATTAAGGTGAGAAACTTACATGCCATTCTTTTCGACACATTGTTGGAAGCCTGTCGAACAGTAGTTCTAAGAACAAGACGAGAAGCAAGCATTTTGAATTGTCAGGTCAATGAAAAGCTGCCAAAGGAAAAAGTGATTTTAAATTGTAATCCCATCTGCATGTGCAACTTAGAGCAGAGAGAGAAAAACAATCGAGTTCAAGTGCAGCAGCAGAGAGAGAATCATGTAAAGTAGGAGAAAGATTGCTGCAAATGGAGATGTTGACTGAAAAGTGAATATTTTGAAAACTTCAATAATTCAATATTTTTCTCATTTTTTATGAGATTTTCGTTAACCAAGAGGTTAGTTTTTAAATCTCAAAATCTCTCTCTGCTGCAATTCCTGCTACTTCTCTCTCTGCTCACTTGAAGATCATGGTGCAATCTTTGAGGATCACAGAATTTGATTGCACGTCTTAGGATG
>VKHI01000494.1:7727-22949 GCA_015145745.1 Poterioochromonas sp. DS
ACTCGTTCACCATATAAACCAAAATTTTTAGAAAAACTGCAAGCAGCAATTAATTCTAAACCAGCAGAGGCAAAAAGACGAATAGAGTAAGCATCAATATCAGGATTTCCAGAGACGAAACCTTGATAAGCATTATCAAAGAATGGGAATAATTGTTTCTCTTGCATAACTTGTAATATTCCTTTCCATTCTTCATCAGTTGGATCACAACCAGATGGATTATGAGCACAAGAATGGAAAAGGACAAAAGTATCCGGAGCAAGTTTCTTTAAATCTTCGATAACTCCATCATAGTTAAAGGTGCAACCATCATCTTTTAAGTAACGATAAGTCGTAAAAGGAATTCCAACGGAATCAAGGATCGTTGGATGATTCTGCCAAGTAATATCTGGAATAGAAAAAGTTGCTCCTGGGAAAACTCGTTTAACAAAATCAATACCTAAACGGACAGCACCTGTTCCAGCGACTGCTTGAATGGTATAAATTTGTTCATTAGCAATTAAAGGAGAATCGTCACCAAAGAGAAGCTTTTGAGTTGCTTTATTAAAATCTGTTAATCCATCTTGCACAAGATATTCGTGATTGAGATTCATCTCACTTAAAATATCTTCCGCCTCACGAACACATGGTAAAACATATGGTTGACCTTCCTCGGTTCTGTAAACACCAATTGTCAAATTAATCTTATCCGGGAAGGGATCAGCAGTACATTCCTGAGATAAGCCTAAAATTGGATTTGGAGGTTCTGGAACAATATTTTCAAAGAACGAAGACATTTTCAAGGTTTTCAAAGTTTTCTTTCGACTGATAAACGAGGATGTAGGATAGCGTAGACTATGGACCAAACAATGAGTCGCAATTCCAAGTAGGACAAAGAGCTTGAAAGAAAGCCAAAATTTCATCAAACAACTTGCACACAGTGAACAAATAGCCGAAGTGCAATTGCAGTAAACAATATCCTTCGAAAATTCGAAAACTCAAAAAGCAGAATTTTCCTCAGTCAACTTGTGGGGCACCCCAGTTTTGTGCACTTGAGATTTGTGCGCTGACGCACATTTTCATAATTCTACAATCATATCAAAATAAGATGGAAGTTAAACTTGATTATATTCTATTATAAATGTTCTTTTTCAGTAAACGTAATCATTCTACGATTTATCAGTTTTTATTGAAGATACCGCATGCCTTGCTCCTTGAGATCTTAAATTTCCTGGAATATTCGGATCAGATAGAGTTTGCCTTTGTTAATAAAGCCATTTCGAATCAATTGACAAGGGATGTGAGACAGATTGAAATCTCCAAACGAGAGTTTTTCTATTCAGAAAATTATGGAATGAGATTATTATCATTGATTAATCGACCTCTTTATCAGTTGAAGATTCGTGAGAGTGGTGATATTATACCGCAGAACGCAAATACGATTAAGAATACAAGAAATCTCTCCCTCGCTCAACTCACAACAAATAAAGTTAATATTATCCATTTTCTCATTGTGGTTTTAGGATGTACTATTCAGGAAATTCGATTGCGCTGCATTCATGAAGAGGAAGATAGATCGGCTAAACTCACAGAGATTTGTGGTATTGAATATTCTGTAAAGTCTTTTATAGTGAGTAACTGGAATAAAGAAACATTTCCAACCTTTCCTCATTTGGAAGCCCTCGAACTTTTCTTTTGTTCATCTCTTACTATCGCAGGTCTGAACCTTTCTTCTTACAGTAATCTCAGAAGACTCAAACTCGCACATTGTTCCAGCATCGTTGATGTAAGCTGCTTGGACCATATCCATGATTTATCTCTGGAGAGTTGTAGTAATATTGTTGATATTTCCTGTTTGAATCATAACAATAAGATTAATATTGAGCTTTGTAATAAGATTGAAGATTATTCAAGATCATTCCAATTTTCCCAGAGTATTCGAGTCAGAATAACTCGATCCGATTGCACCCCAGTGAATCCTGTAATTCTTCAAGACATTCACGAATTAGCAGTAACAGGGAATCATTGGCAAGTCGAGCAAAACATTTTAGTACTTCCACCCACACGTTACCTTCGCTCACTTATATTACTGCAGTTTCAACAACCTTTTTGCCTCCCTGAAAATTACCTCACGGAGCTTTCTGTCATTCAATCAAGACTTCAAAGCTGTATTAACATGGGTGGTATTCGGTCAGTGAAGCTTGACTCACTTAGTATCCGAAGCCTTGATGGTTTAGGACCAAGAAATCAAAGTGTAGAACTAAGTACCTGTCCAAATATCAGCAATTTTTCTTCTCTAAGAAAGTGCAAGAAGGTTATTATTAGGAATTGTGATCGGTTTGCTGACGTATCTCAGGTCAAGGGAGTCACAGAGCTTCATCTCTTAACGAGTAATTCCAACATGGATCTTCAAGGAGTTACTCGCCTTACCATCACGGATAATACGTATATGTCAATGATGAGTAGGATTAAAACAGCGAAAAGCATTCAACAGATCAAAATTGAACGATTCAAACCATTGGAATTAAAGGAATGCCTTCTCGCGCTTTGCCAAATCCAACACATTCAAAAGATTATGATTTATAGATTGTGCGACCTAGAAGGTCTTCTTCGCAATGATTCAGATTTAAGAAAAATTATTCGAGAAAAATTTATAGATGAAACACCTGTTAGATCCATATCAGATATTCTTTTAAAAAGATCTAGGAAGTAGATCAAATATGTTGATCAGAGTCAGTCAGTTATATATTAATTCATTAGGTCTATTAAGAGATGAGGTATCAAACTAACTCCCTTAAAACTTTAAAAAAACATTTTTGGTGTACAAATCCAATTCCCATGAGTAAAATGACCTATAGTAGTACTATTTACTGCTTGACAATTACCGTAGTACAAATTATCACCATTTAATCCATAAATCACTGCAAACCTAGAGAAAGCACTAATAGGAGGCAGCTGACGAGGATAAGGCGATTTGATGTAATTGATCTCATCAGAGTCATAATAGACAGAGTCTGGGAAAGATGGTAACGAAGACTGTGTAATTAATACATCACTTAACGCGAACATGAACCATTGTACGATTGTCGAGGTAGAACAATCTAAACTCTTTTGTTTATCGATATGACAGGTCGATGTTGGGTGAATGACAACAGTATTCGAATGCAATGATTGTAACATTTGTTTTGAAGAATCATGATTATCCGAGGCTAAAAAGACAGCCGATTTAGCAGAGGTATTATCTTTGCGTATTGTTAATCGTTGTTGGGCATATTCCAGAAGTTTCTTTTGCCCACAAGTAGCAAGATCAATCGGAGAGTCTAATGAATAATCATCACCAAAGGAAGTACCTTTCCATGAAGAGTTCGAAAGATAAACACAGTTCGGATTAGGTTGTTGATCCTTTTGTCGGAAACTTGAATCACCACATCGAAAATGAACACCTACTTGATAGTCAATTGCAGAAGAGCGACTTCTTCCGTGTTCCTGATCATCTAAAGGAGGGCTTCCATGATGACCATGAATCTGACTTAAGATGTTACTCGATTGAAGGAGGGACGCTTTACGGATTGTCATCAGTGACTTCCATAAGAACTTTGTCGGATGTAATGCAAGACGAAGCATACAACCTGCTACATCATATAAATTAGTTTGTAAATCAATTTCTAATGCTTTCTGAATGTCTTTACTAATTCCTAATGATTGCTTCACTAACCAACGACAAAGATAAGATCGATTCCCAAAGAAACGTAATACTCTAACATCAGGTAAATCATGATCTAAAGCACACTTAACATTGCCAGGCTTAGGATTTACACAATGATAGACTGTAGTATCACTATAATCACTATCCTTCCAACCTGATCGATCCCATTTGCCCCAATTATGCGTTTCATCACTCTCATTGGCAAAGAAATAAGGTTTAAATAATTTATTAAATGACTCGTCTCCTTGAATTAATAGAATACGACGATATCGTAACGCGTAAGCAACTGCCGTCACTAAACCACCTAATCTATCACCTAAACCACCATTACTATAACCATTTTCACTAAAAACATAGATAAAATAACGATTTGTTGAACTTTTCATAATATTGGAATATGCTTGAATAAATGCATATTTTGAACATTTTTCATCAAATTTTTGTAAATATTTCTTTTCATAGATCTCATATTCACTAATACAGAAGGGTATAATCAAATAAAAGATTAAAATACAATAGAAGAACTTCATTTCATCAATTTTTATCAATTCTTTTGATTCTTTGTGATGGATTGAGGGAAAGAAGAGTATGTAAGGTATAATAAAAATAAGTTTACTCCACTTGCTTGGTATGTATGGAAGAAGTTAACTGTACTCTGGTTGGATTTTAATTTAACAAAAAGAAATATTTGGAAAGGTTTGTCAGAGAATTTATTTCATGACAGAGAAAATTAAGAAAAAAGAAATTAAGAAACGTCAAGAAGGGGATTGTATTAGTGCGATCTGCTTCGACTTCGTTTCCTATCTCTGTTTGAACCACCATTATTTCCATATCGCGATCTGCTATTATCACGATTTCTTGAACTTCCTCCACCACCTCCACCTCGATATCCACCATTGCCTCTGTAATCGTCACGATAACCACCTCCACCGCCACGGTTGTCACGATTGTCGCGGTTGTAACCATCATTTCTTCGGCCATAATTATCATCACGACGATAATCATCTCTGCGATAGTTATCATCTCTTCGACCTCCACCACCTCGATACGAATCATTTGCTCGATTATTTGATGAGTCGTTGTTTTGGTCTCTCGGTTGACCTCTACTCGAAAAGGGAATGATTAAGCACAAAATAGATATGAGCACTTTTCACATTACCTTCTCTCTTCTCGTCTCTTTTGTATGGCAGCCACAGTATCTCTCATGTACTGGAAGCCAATGTGCTGCTTACCCATAAAATGGTCAGTTAATCGCTTATCACTATCAAAGATTGACAAGAAAGATCCACAAATATCACACACTCGCAACTTTTTATCAGTACCATCTAAAGCGAAGGCGATTAGCATGAACAAATGAGAGAGTTTCAAAGTCCTTTACTTACTTCCTATTCTCTGGCGCTTAATATCGTTGATTTTATTCTAATAAGAAAGATAAGGTAAGAACATTATGAAGAGAAGAGGAAGAGGAACTTACAATTAAACCAGTTTTTTCTCTTTGTAAATCTTCTAATTTTGTCATTAATTCAAAGCAATTATCAATATCACCAATTTCAGCAAAATTTTCTGCTAATTTAATCACTTTTGACATTTCTGCATGAACTTTTAATACTTCAGGATTAATTTCAGGATTTAATTCTTCATCAGTTTTTTCTTCTTCTACACGATGTCTAGCACGTTTAATAATTTTTTCTGATTCAGCTAAACGTGAAAGAAATTCTTTTTCAATAAAATTATCAAATATATAAAGATCACCACTTTTCTCAAAGGTTGCTTTAATGGATTCTGAATGAATTTTATCACATGGACCTTCATCCATCTTTGTATTCACAAACATATCTAAAGAGAAGATCAAGAGGAAAATCAAAAATGAAAGAAAAAGAAGGTTTCATGCATCGACTTACCATGTGGACACATTCCAGTTAAAAAGAATTTACAAACTCTATCATCACGATAATCTAAATTTTGATACTTTTTATCATTATTTCTATTCATTCCCATCAATGAATCCAATAATTCACGTTGAGCATCAAGCTCAGACTTTGCAGCATCACGATACTTTGGTCCCATGTTTAATTAATACTTTGAGTTTGGTGGCAAAGTAATGAAATGTTCGAATAAAGCAATTGCATTAAAACCAATTTTGGATTTTTCGTATTTCTGTTTAGACCAAATTTTTTAATTATAGCGCTGCAACAACTACAGTTTTTCTTATATCTTTTGATGGATTCTATCCTTTAGCCGAAATGTGGGTAGATGTTCGAGATGATGATACTGAAATAGGTATGGAAATCTCGATAAATTAAATGTACAATTATTTTTTAAATTCTTTCTAGAATTTGATGTTAATGTGACTAATCCTATGACAATCGATGTCGAACCTGACATACACACGTCAAGGGAACTCGAACTTACACCAATCGAACCCGTGAGTCAGGATTATTCTCGCTTGAATCAAGATGATCCTGCTCAAGGTCAAGACGATCATTTTCTCAGAATGAGAGTCTACGAAAAAGATTAGACCAAGCAATAAAGATATCTGGATTCTCAACCTCAATTGAAATGATCTTTGGGATTGTAATTTGTGCTTATTATGGGACTACAGCTTTCTTTCTTATTGGAAGTATAATAGATTGTTCTTTCAGAGTTTTATTTGTCTCTGATAAACTTTATTCTTATACCAAACATCCGGCACTAAGACGATCATCAGCAAGCGTTCTAGCATCATTATGTATTTTATCTTTCTTAGACATTGCTTTTACTTCTATCTTTTTAAATTCATTTGAGGACATTGCTACATCTGGTATTGCTGCTTGTTCGAAATATTCTTTCACTTCTCCTGGAAGTGCACCAAACTATGTTGGGGACTCTCAATACTTTAATAATTCAAAACAATGTGGCTCCACATCAGGAGAATTATATTGGGAATGCTATTGTTACAACAGTGAAGATCATCATTGCTATTCCTTTGGAGCGACTGAGACAGAGACTTCTGATGCCACAGCTGCATGTGGATCTTATATTCATGCACAACCAGTGTTTAGCTCAACCCTATCAATTATTGTATTAGTTTTAAGCATTATACATTGTATATGGTATCTTAGTTGTATAGGTTATATTAGTGTTGTCTCTTTAGTGAAGCAGTATTTTTAGAAAGAAGTACAAAGAAAAAGAGAACTAATGGATGGTCTAGATTGTTTTGTTTGAATCAGTTTCAAAAACTCTTTTTTATCTTCTTTTTTCTTCTTTCTTTAGGTTGAACTATAAATCATTTATTTATCTTGTAGGAAATAGGCAAATTGTTTGAATTAGTACTGAAAATATGATCTGACAGGATAACAATATATATTAAATAAACAAATTTCTACTATATTTATCTCCGCACTCACTTCTTTTAGGTGCTATGAAAAAATCATCTTCCACCTCTTTCTCCTCGCTCTTCGTAATACAAAACCAAATAATAATACCAACAGAAAGTTCGTTCATAATTAAGCAATTCCATAAGAGAGTTTTTAAATTATGGCGCTACCTGTTCATCATTTCATCAAATAATTGAGAGAGGAAGAAGATGAACTCAACAGGTTAGGAAATGTCAACAAATCAATGTGTATGATTTATTATTCAATCTTTATAGAATTTACAGCTTCTGTAAGAAGTGCGGAACCAGTTGTTCCGACTGCAATCGCTGTCGCACCTGATATTCATACTCCGAATGACATCGAACTTGTTCTCATACAACCCGTCATTGCGGGATACGTTCGCTTGAATCAAGATTATCCTCCAGAGGATCCATATCAAGACCAAGACGGTGCATTGATTCTACATCATGATCTCCAGAGTGCGAACCAAAGACACCGACTAGACCAAGCAATAAAGATATCTGGAATCTCTTCCTCGATTGAAATGATCTTTGGAATTGTAATTTGTGCGTATTATGGCCCTCCAGCCTTCTTTCTTCTTGGAAGTATAATAGATTGCTCTTTCAGAGTTGTAGTTGCCTCTGATGTACTTTATACTTACAGCAATCACCCTGCATTAAGACGATCATCAGCGAGCATGATTGCTTCATTATGTATTTTATCTTTCTTAGATATAATTTATACTTGGTTGTTTTATAATTCCTTTGAAGATATTACTACATCTGGTATTGCTGCTTGTTTGAAATATCCTTTCACTCTCCCAGGAGGTGCACCAAGTTATGCCGGCGACTCTCTCTACTTTAACAATGCACAACAATGTGCATCCGCGACGGGAAAATTATTTTGGAAATGCTATTGCTATAATAATGAAGATCATAATTGTTATTCATTCGATGCAAGTCAATCAGATCTCTCTGATGCGACAGCTGCTTGTGGGTCTTATATCCATCAGACACAGTCTGTATTAAGTTCAGCTCTCTCAATCACAATATTAATTGTGAGTGTTTTCCATTGTATATGGTATGTAAGTGCTATATCCCTTGTAAAACAACTATTCAGATGAAAAAAAACGAAAGAAATGCAGTCTGGTGCTCTGTCGATATCGATTGTTTGGTTTGAGATGAGTTTCACGAACTCTTCCATTTTCTCCTTTTCTTTTCCTTTTTTCTTTCTTAGTATAGTTCAATATATTGATCTTTAATTAATTTGTATGAGGAATAGCACACTATGTAAGAATTATTATTGATAAAATAACAAAGAAGTACTCTCACATAAACTCTATCGGAATCTAATTAATGATGTACTGGTCATAATTCCATTTCACAATCTAATAAAAATCGTCTTGAATAAACATATATATTATCTACTATCACTATCTACCATTTACAACAAAATCCCAATAAAATAAAACTTGCCAGGAATAATGTTCATGGGACGTGAAAGGGTATCAAACAAACAACAAATGAAAACAATAATGAGGTGGAGTTGATCGGAATAGAATAAAAGAAATAAGTGAGAAAGAAAAGAGTATTATATATACATCGATCGGAATTAATTCAGGAAAATAGAGGAATCATTTGAGGGGTATAATATTTCTCTCGAGATCGTTTCACTACTTCTTTGAAAGCATCCATAGAAAATGGTTTTGGTAAGAAGTCATCGATGCCTGCTTTCAGAGCCTCTTCCATCGTCTCATGGTCTGAGTTTGCTGAGACTCCTATCACAACTAGATGAGGAAGATTATGGTTGGCGGAACCACGTTTATTCTCCACCTCGCGCTCATGGGCTCTGATTCGCCGTGTTGCTTCTAACCCATCCATTACTGGCATCTGCAGGTCCATGAGAACAACATCAAACATTTTCTCCACCTCTGTCTCTGACTTGTACAACATCTCCAAAGCTATTTGACCGTTCTCTGCGACGGCAGTATGATGCTTCTGTCGACGCAACATCATCGAAGTTATCTTGGCAACAGATGGAGTATCTTCAGCGAGTAAGATTCTGAGACCTTCAGAACGATCAAAAGTTTTGATCGAATCGAAAGTGCTCTGATTCAGTGAAATGGATCTTCGAGTATTTACTGGAGAGTTTTCGCCAGTTCTACAGCCACTGACAGTGACTTCGTTTGTAGATTGCTGCGCCGTGATGGTATCCGGTTTATACGGTAATGTAAACCAAAATACTGATCCTTGCTTACCGTCATCTCTCTGATGCACTCCATACTTCCCTTTTAATGCCTCAATCCTTTTAGCTAAGGAATACAAACCTAAACCCGTTCCTCCAGCTAGGCGCTGTGTTTGTTTGAAAGGATTAAACAAAGTCTTCATAGCTTCTTCTGATATCCCAATACCAGCATCGATCACTTCAAACATTAGTTCTTCATCACTCGGATTGTCAATTGAAAATCCTTCAATGATTTCAACTTCATTATTATTCACAACTGGGACAACTTTACTAATATACTTCGCTTGAGGTGTTGTACTCGCGGTACTTCCTTTCAACCAACCGCTACTAACTCGTCTATAAAGAGGGATGAAATTACCCCATTCATCTCTATCTGCAACAATAACTTCTCCCTCCACCGTACCACAAACCTTATCCGTTGGTGATAAACGATTCACAGACTCACTTAACTTCTCTCCTTCTGTTCGAGACAGTCTAGATACCTTGATCATCACTTCTCCACCAGCCGAATACTTCACTGCATTTGATAACAAACAAAGCACATTCTCTTGAAGCCATTGCTTGTCTGTAATGATGTGCGAACAAATGTCTTTATCAGCATATGGTAATAGGCTGATCTTGATCTTTTGTTGAATGTTTGTCATACATTGCAGAGGCATCATTAAAGCCTCTGCTAAGTCGATTGTCTCACATTTAGGCACAAGCTTCAGACCGTTCGAAGCCTTGGTGTAGTCTAAACATCGATTGATCGTCATTAGCATGAAAGTATTGGTATTGCGGATGTTGGTGATACACGACTGCAATCCTGATGTGAATGAAACAAGTTCAGCGAGGCTTAAATCACTTTCTTGCTCTGTTTGCTGGAGAATTGACGATGTAGTGCCGAGTTTCTGTGCGAGATCATACACATCAGCTGCTATCAAATCAATTCCAGTCATGAAGGAAGACAACGGCTATAGAAAAAAAATATAGATAGGTTACATTCGACGAAAATCTGCATAAAACACTAAATCTCTTACCGTCTTTAGATCATGGGCAACATTGGCGATCATATGTCGCATCTCTGTTGCTTTATTCTGCTCTGCTAGTTTATGATTCGTATCTACTGTCTTCTTTAGCTGACGACACATCAGATAAAAGAGTAGATATTGCTTAAATGAGTCTAACATGACGACAAGGCTAACGATACCATAGAATATTAGTGTTACGAAGGATCTCGTCGATCGAAGGTAGCCACTGCAGAAGATTAAGCAAAACATAACAATGGACCATGCAGTCAACGTCACGGTGACTCTCGTCTCCCTCATTACACAAGAAAATACAAGTGGAATAATCATTAATGTTGCAGCGGAGTCTAAAGGGATATCATTTCTCCCTGCATTTGGGTTGCAACTCCAACTGTGTAAATACTCATCACCGTCACATTCACCTATCCAGGTCCGACGAATCATGACAAGACCCATGGATAGGACTAATGAGAGATATAAAACAGACTGTAATGTATTCGAAAGCTTATCCCAAGATTCGACTTTCAGCTTTTTCAAGATGAACTTGAAGTTCCTTTGTGTAAAGGAGTTCACATCCATAGAACCATATAAAAACCAACCAGCTAATATAGCGATGACTATCAGAAACAATTCAATCACTGAGAGAATAACAGCTTGATTGTTTCCGAAGACAAGGTTCAGAATAATGGGAAGAGGGAAGAGAAACGTGTAAACAAGGTTTAATATGAACACGAATCGTTTAGATTTGCTAAAGCTCATAAATTCCATAAACTCTCGATAAATAATCGGATCTTTCAATTGATGAAGTAGGTGAGGTCTTTTTCTCATTAATTCTTTTTCAAAATCTACAACAGACATGGTTGTAGTACAGGCAAACAGCTCGTCGAGCTCTTCGGACATGCTCAGATCTTCCATGGTAGAGACGCTTAAGAATACAAATCGCTGGCCAGGAAAAAGGTGTGGGGGAAAATAATCTTAAAATCTCTTTGTTTCTTTAAGACTAGTTTTAATGAAGGTATGGTATATGAAGGGAAGTTCTTCAATCAAATAAGATAATCTTCAATCAATGAATTATGCACTTTGTGCAAAAAGCCCAATTCTTCGTCATCCAAATTCAAATTAACATCTCATCTTCTGCAACATTTTAACCTTATATAGAATGCCACCAAAGAAAAGAGCAAGAACAACCACAAAAGATGAAAAATCTCCTATTGAAGAAAAATTTGATTCGATTATGGAAATATTAAAGGAATCACAATTCTCTCATGAACAATTGAAATCTTTCATTGCAGTTGCTCAAGAAAAAATCAATTGTGACATTTATCTTACAAGATTGAACAAATTTTGGGCGGATTTTAATGCAAATACCTTTCTAAATAAAGTCAAGAAATCATCAAACAAGAAAAGTACTAAAAAAGATGATTCTTTAAAGGCAGAAATTGAAGATTTCATGAGTAAGATCTCATTCCAATTAGCTCAATATAAGGAGGAATCAAAATCTCAAGAATATCGGTATCAAATTGTATGCAAGTATGATGAAGATCATACAATTGATTTGGAGTTCGTTCGAGAGGAAGTCGACTATGATTATCAAAAGTTTGATTACTCTGTGTCAGTCCTTCCAGAAGACGAATCTTCAGGTGATTTGGAATTATTAACGGAAATTTTCAAGTTCAAGCATCTCAACGGTCATTATCTTAATTTATTCTGGACGATCGTGTTTGAAAATACTTTTCCTGACTGGTTTGGAGCTTGGGGCGAGGAGGAATCAACCTATTAGAGTGAGATACTGTAATTATCTTCCCTCTCAATACCGAATATCTTTTTTCATAGGTAAAATCGATAATTTTCTTTGTAGATACTTCGTTTATCTCATCAGAACCTCTAACGTTATATTTGTAAGAATTAAATGAATCGTCATTTTGAGATTTTTTTGTGGATTGTAAATAAGCC
Organism: Poterioochromonas sp. DS; assembly: GCA_015145745.1. Classification (NCBI taxonomy): domain Eukaryota; class Synurophyceae; order Ochromonadales; family Ochromonadaceae; genus Poterioochromonas; species Poterioochromonas sp. DS. The sequence goes on from VKHI01000494.1 coordinate 19,973, forward strand.
CCTTCCTTGTTAAATTTATTAAATTACAAATTATTATTTACTTATCTCAAGCTTCAGAAATATGTAAAGGTTAGATGAATGTTAGTGAATGAAATTCGAAAATTGGAGAAAAATGAAGTAAACACTCAAGAAAATATTGTAGTATACTTTGCTCCTCTTTTCGTGCATTGTGTTTCTTTCTGTTGCTTTATGGAAGAGATTCATTGCGAGGCAAATGGATAATTTCATCAATCATATATTGGAAGTCTCTTTCATCATAGGAGAAAATACTGTCCACAGCGTAATCTTTACCATTACTTAAACCTTCTAACATAATACGATTTGCTGATACACGTCTGGCTCTTTCCATCGCATTACGGACAGTTCTTGCATTAGAAAACCATGGAAATTCCTTTCTTACATTCATATATTCAACAAATTTATTTTTAGCAGACTCTGGATATCCATAACCATAATTATTCGCTAATAATGTTGAAATTTCTAATAATTCTACATTATTATAATCAGGGAAATCAACCCAATTACCCATACGTACCATTAATTTTAAATTATTTTGTAACATTTCTTGCATTAAATCTTTATATCCTGCCATAACAACAACAAATTCACCATTATCATCTGTACTATCCATAAATTTAATGACTTGTTCAAGTACTTCATTACCATAGTCACGTGCAGTTGGATCACCTTTATATAAACCATATGCTTCATCAATAAATAAAATTCCACCAAAGGAACGCATCATAAGCTCTTTTGTTTTAGGGCCTGTATGGCCAATGTATTGACCAACCAGTTCAGCACGAGAGGCAACAACTGTATGACCAATGTTTACATATCCCATCTCTTTATATAATTCACCCAACTTCATTGCAACTGTCGTCTTACCTAAATAAGAAGAGAGGAAAGATTAACCAACTCAGAAAAAGAAGAGAAAGTATTTCTCTTACCTGTGCCAGGATTTCCAGTGAAGATATGATTTAACATTGGTTTTTCGACCGGCAATCCAATAGATTCACGAATTTTATTAATCATATATTGTGAAGCTAAACTTCTCATTTGATCTTTAACAGGTTGTAATCCAATTAATTGTTTATCTAAATCAGCAATCACCCGAAGAATATCAGGAGAAACAAAATATTTATCAGATGTAGCGACTACTTTATCAGGTGGAGTATTAAAGAATACATTACTCTCTTGTTGTTTCAATAATTCTGCCATTTTTTGTTTACGTTCAATCTCATCTGCTTCTTTTTTCATCTTCTCTTCTTCATATTTAGCAGCTGCCAATTGATCACTTAATCGACGATAATTGCCTGAATTAGAGTCACGAAAATCTGATGGGTTATAATTAAATCCTGCAACACCCTTTTCTCCTCCCTCCGACGACATTTTCCAATTCGATGACGAGGAGTGAGTAGGCTCGTTTCGTGGGATCAGGAAGCGACCATATGTTGCCACTTGAAATGTGTCAACCGTGATGGCAAGACAAACAACAGCAATCATAAACAAAGGAAATAACATGCTATATAACTCAATATCCAAACTATTTCAATTTAATTCAATAGACTTCGATTGAAAATGAAGTAAATTCTGATGATATCGTTATCTAATTCTTTCACTTCTTCAAGATAAATAGATACGAAAATGAAAATGAGATACGATGACGATAATGAAATTCTGAAAAAGTTCTCTTACTTCAGTGTATTAGTTGACTTATCCTCTCTATGAGTCCTGTGATGTTAGTGCGATTGTGACTGTGTTATCTTAGACTTCGTCATTGCTTTTTCACTTCGGAAGGTTCTTTCGATATAACAGAATATTCTTCCGCTTTAAAAAGAGAATATCGTCTGTAAAGCGAGCGCTGAAAGAGGAAACACCAACCAGGCAGCGATCAGACAAGTCAGATTCTCTTCGAGTTAAAATCATAGAAAGTTGAAAAATTCGTCATTTAGAAATGTTTCATCATCACAGGCTTGAGTCAAAGTAGGGAAATCAATCTAGAATTCACATTCTCTAATCCAACTATCTTACAACCACCTTAAAAGTGATCATTCCATCAAATATTATCGGAATGCCGATTCCATTTCAAAGAATCTGCGATAAATTATAATTTAAAGTTAGGAACTTGTTGGTATGTTTCGGGCAGATCTCTTAGATAAACTAATATCTTTGAGTAAATGTTACATTAAAAAAGAAGATCAGTCTTCTCGTATCTATTTTTAACTGGGGTTAATGCTACTGGAGGTTATTTCTTCAATCGGTCTGGGGCTACTACTACGTTTAAATACGATAACTCTGCTAAATCGACAAACAGTTAATTTTATTATTATTCAGTTATGAGATATGTCTGATGGAAGATAAACAAAAGGAGGGAAATATTCTGTTTTTTCGTTCAATCAAATGAGGAATCACGCACACAGATCTGTCTCCATAGAATATGAATAATTTCATCATCATCATAGATTTGTTCCGAAATGCTTCAGATTCGTCCTTGGCACATCCACCATATTTGGAATATACTGATGTGCTGACTTATCTCCTTCTAGAATCTCCTTCTAGAATCTATTTACTCTCAAATAATCAAGCCCATCTTTGAACATCTGCTGATTAAAATCTACTGGAAGCTGCAACACACAGATCTCAAAATATTCACGAAAAAATGATACGAAGTAAGTTTACGTTGATTATCAAAGTAATATTACGGAGGAGACCGGATGTGAAAGTGAGATGTGTTGGAGGTTCTCCTCGAAACACAACGTGATTTTAGAACATCTTCCCTCTTTATCCTCTCGCCTCCTCAGCAGACACAGTTGAAAGAAGTTGTTACAACAAGAGGTGGAACTGGAACTGTGAAAGCCTTTCTCCATTTAAATCATTGTTGCAACATGAGTCATTCGTTCCAAAGAATTCAAAGCTTCTCTGATGATCTTCTCTTTCTCATCTTTGCTTTTCTCCCTGCTCCTGATCTACTTCAAGT
>VKHI01000495.1:0-22908 GCA_015145745.1 Poterioochromonas sp. DS
AGAGAATGCAACATTGTATCTGGTAAGGAAGAGAAAATAGGCATTCGACTTAATGCGAGATGTTCAAAGATATGAACTTTGCTAGCATCGACGAATTTACATTTAACATTCGTCACAAAAGAACGCAGTTGCATGGATGGCCCCGCGTGAATCCTTAATACCTTTTCTCCATTTGATTCTAATCCACCTCTGTTCTTGGTCCAAACAGTTAGATACTTGATGAAGGGTACATTCTTCAACCAAAGATCATACATCTCACTTCGACTATTCATAGAGAGATCATCATCGGAAAAGAGCATAGCGCTACTTCCCATATCTTGTAGCTCAATCATTAACCTTTCAAAAGGAAAAGGAGCCTGGAAAACATCTTGTGTCGTTGTTTCCGACTTAAACAGATTCCGACTCCGATTCCGACTCGCGACTGCTGTTGGAAGAGCGAACATTCTTGGCAATGATCTAGCTTGTAATGAAAAAGCAAAAGTTACTTGCTGGTTGATATTTGCGACCGGTACACTCTTAATGCTTTCAAGCTGCGCCGGAGGAATTTTGGTCCCTGACAAACCATCCGAAAACAAATTGTCTGAGTCCGGGGTCAAGCCCAAAAGTTGAGCACACACATCACCTCTTAAGTCATAATATACTGTGAATCGCTTGATCTCTGAAAAATCTCTTTTATTTGCATTCACAAAGTTCCTCCAATACAAAGGTGAAGCGTGTTTGAATTCAGGTCTCAATGGAATCGGAACAAAAGAAGAAGGAGAATATTGCTCTGCCTCAAAGTAATCATGATTTTGATAAGAATCAGGAAGAAATACAAATTCACGAATCACAAGGAAGATATGGAGAGGAAGGTTGTGGATTGGCATTTCATTGTTATCAGGAGATGGGCCAAATATATAGCGTCGATTTAAAAAAAGACTTTTGTTCTTGCTTAAATTTTGAGAAATTACGCAAAGTGATAATCTGATGTTTGAGTCTATTGCGGAGTATATATGTTGAAATAGTATCTATTGATGAGTTGGCTAGGAACAATGACCTCAGTAAACGATTTTGTAAACGTGCGAAAATTTACTAACTTAAGATACGAAACGAATTCCCACTTGTCTACTCATAAATTCAAAAATCGATATCTTCATTCTGTAAACTCGATTCTAAAGAAAGAATCTTTCGTAGTCTTTGAAAATCACCAACTGCGGTACTGATTTCAAACATGAATAATCTTCAATCCCTCGACAATTAGCGATTTTAACAACAGGCACTTCGCTCAAGCTACTCACATCTCGAATAGAATGGCACGAAGAAATTGAAACTGTGTGATTTCCTTTTCCTAAATTACTAATGTCCTCTACAGGACAATCTTGAATTGTCACTTTAGGTACATTCGCAAGACCAATAATCGTAATTAAATCCTGACATTTTCGGAGAGTGATTTCCTGTATATTACGAAAATCAAGAGACTGCAATAATGGAATGACATTTGTCCAAGAAACTGAGATGGAACGGTAGTCACTCAAGAAGCTTAATGACGAGTCAGACAAATCACATTGAACTAAAGTAATGGATCTGAATCGCGAGTGTGTATGATTCCCAACCGGATAGAGACATGATTTTCTGGCATTAGTAATTGTTAAGTCTTGAACTTTACCAAGCATACCAAAATCCTGAATCTTACGAGCTTGAGTCAAAATCAACTTCTTAGCATTTTGTAAAGCACTAACGTCTTCCACCTCTGAACATATTACCAGGGCAGACTTCGCTTCTGATAACATACTCACATCACAAATACGAGGATATTCTACTCTCACATGAGTAATGCCCTTCAAAGCCTCAACTACTATGTTAGGATCAATCGCTGCTTTCATGAAATACAAGAAAATACGATGAACTGAATGATCTTTTTCCCTCCACATAACTTTGATTTGATCGCACATCATAATCTCTAAATGATAAACATTCTTCAACGAGGAAATATCTTCAACAGACTGACAGTCATGTAGTGTCAAATGTTTCACGGTAGCAAAAGATTTGACATCAGTAAGATACTTTGCCCCTGAAAGAAATAATCTTTTTTGTTTAGGCCCTAAAGAAGAAAAATCTTTAATATTATAACATGAATTTAACTCTAAATAAGGAATATTTGAGAAAATAGAAACATCATCATGAAAATCAATTAAATTATTAATTTTAAGACGTTCAAGCTTTGAGACAGTTAACTCGTGCGTTAAACAGGAAGGCCATGTAACAAATAAGATACTCTTTATTTCATTGAAAGAAATGGGTTGCTCTATTGGACTAGACCAGCAATTAATTTTGCTAATCTTTGTAAAATGCTGGAAAGTTCGGTCATCTACTTGATGAATATCAACTGTCTCAACTGGATGTTCCAATAAAACTTCAGTTGGATGTAAATCAACTCCACGGCCTAACTTCAATGAAATTTGCTCTCTTGTATTTTTCACAAGGCTTATAATTTGGTTTCTGAAGGATTCATTCGTCAGATATTGCACTGAACGCTCAGCAGTCAAATTATAGTAGATTGTAAGCCATTTAATTTCAGAAAATTCTTTTTTTGATGCATGCATAAGGTAATGATAATCATTTTTGGAGAGAAATGATTGGATGATTCTATAGATAGGATCAGGTAAACGAGTCAACATCTGTTTCGTGAAATCAGAATGGACCGGAACACAGCATCATCAGAATTTCAGTATTTTACATTGCATTTGCTTGTGTGAGGCAGATGATAGATTATTAGTATTAGACACATAGAAATTAAAAAAAGACACTATAGACTTGAGGTCGATAGGAGCTACCTAATGAGAATATCAATCCAATTCACAAAGCTCCCATAACAATAACTTTTCACTAACTGAGTCAGAAGAAAGAAACAAACGAAGAGAAAGATCGCGACAAAGCTTCCAAATTGATTTGATGATAGTGCGTTAATTCTCTCATCCTCGCCACCTTCTAATTCTCCCACGACAAACGTATTAAAGATACTTTGCCAGAAAGAAGACTGGGAAAGAATCGAAACCTTTGCTAAAACTCCCTTCTTTTGCTTTTTTCTAGTGAAAAAGACATATTCTTACGTATGAAACTCGATCAATCAAATAGCATACCTGTAGACTAGCCAATGAGAAGGTCTAGAATATCTTGTAGGGTCACTTGTAAAATAATGTTTGATTTGCTCCTTGTTCGGACTACTTGTGTTGGATAAAGGCATTCCATCATTCATGACAACAGATGCTTCGATTAATTGCTCTGCGCGTGCCTCAATTCCATCCATTCCGCCATTCTGGCCCAAATTTAGATGAGGATTATTGCTATTTGAACCTAATCGGCGACCGCCAAAGGCCCTTATGCGATTTAAAGTTGATCGAGCAGCTTTTGCTTGTTCATAAGTCAAACCTGTTAATTCAACATGCTGACGACGAAGATTTTGTAATTTTTGTTGTAATTCAGCCTGTTGCTCTTGTAAAGAATTGTATTCAGAGACAGTGACTTGCTGTTTATCAAGTAAAGAAGCATTGGCAACCGGTGTACTCGCTGCTGAAGTTGCAATTACTTTCTTTCGTATACTTTTCGCTAATCTCTGCAACTCGTACTCTGTCATTTGAATTTGTTGTCGCAACATATTTGCTTCAGAGTTTTTCGCCTTTTCATTTTTGCGAATCAACGATCTATTATTTGATGCTGCCGGTCCGTCTGAAAATGATTTGCGTACACTGTGGGCTGGTGATGATTGCATTGGAGGAGAAGAGGTGCCTTTACTAGGTCCTGTTGTGGCGACTCCAGTTGTATCTGAAAAGGAGCGTAAGAGCGGAGCTCTCGCATTTTTGGAAGGTTGAAGTGCTTCGTTATTGGGCTCCTGGTTTGATGCAGTTGCAGGAAGAGAAACAGTCGCGGCTTCCTTGATCTTCCGATTCTTTCCTGTAAAATAGCCCAACATTGTCTTTTTAGGCGGAGGCTTCGTTACTGATGCTATCCCATCCTCAGGATGAACCGACGAATCATCACCATGATTTGGCAAATCAGTATTAATGGTAAGTGTATCTTCTAAACCCGGCTGCACAGTTGTTACTCCTCTTTTTCCCAATGTAGCAATTCTGGACTGCTGAAAATCTAGAGAACTTAAGCTGAATAGAGCATTTAAAGATGGAATAAAAGCATGAAGGAGACACTCACCTTGCTTGCTTTCCACCGGGTGTTGGTCGCTCAACTTTCTCTTTCTCGTTAGGAGTGTAAGTTGTCGGAAAAGATATTGGATGAATAATTGCTGGACCACTCCCTGAAGGATTTAAATCTGTTGATCCTACGAAAGTGTAAGGCTCAATCACATCATATTTATGAGACAAAAGCGTATGTTCGAGCTCTAGAAGATGATCCATCAAGAACTGATCCATAAAACTCACTAATTCTCCTTTCTCCCAATTACCATCAGTTGAAACTTGGCAATTACATGTTACCAAAGCTTCTGGAACATCATAGTCAAAATTTGCAAAATCAACTCTTGGGGCGATCGTAATTACAGCATCTATCGAAGGGTAGTTCGTGTCATTGCGGTAAGGTGGATAACTATCACGCGCATTGAACTATGAGAAATTGAAGAAATGTGTAAGCGAAAGTGTTTCGAAAAGACCAATTATTCACCTTCACACCAGAGGGGTAGTCTTCACTGACAGTGCTATTATAAGTGATGAGATAGACACCATCGTCATCTAACCGCCAAAAACGATTGAAGCAAATCTTGCGGTACACTGTCTTTCTCTTTCCACTAAAAACTTGATTGTTGACTTCTACTTCGATGATATCCGCATGGTCATCGATTTCCTTCACAACCTACAAAAAAAGAACAGAAATATTTACAATTTCTTTATAAGAACCATTCGACTTACCTTGCATGAACCATTCTTCGGCCAAATCTTTGATTCCATAAGCATTAGTAAACAACACATTGGAGTTGTTTTTATTACTGTCTGCGCTCGGCGGCAGCGCGAAGATACATTTGAAAACGCTCTTGCTCCGCTGAACTCGGTTATAACGGAATGATTAACCACTAAGTCATAGCATCGATTACTGCAATAACTCAAAACTGTATCAACATCCAACTTTGGTCGCGATGATTGAAGTTTTGTTACAGGGAGCAAATGTTCGAGGATTCTAATACCTTCATACACATAAACTCGCTTCCAAATGCCATCTTCCGTGTTGCGATCAAGAATAGAAGAAATCGCCTTTCTATCGACGGGAGGTGGTAAAGAGGGTTTTGTAGTCTCAGCTAACAGCGCAATCTGGCCCTCAATCGCCATCTTCCACTCAATTGCCTCATCCATCGTGTCGCATGCGAGGATGAGACGGTTGTCAGATGGCTTCTTCCCCATCTGCCATGCCAACGCGCCACCCCCAGCAATAGCTGTCATACCAACCATTGTAGCATAGGGAACCAGGGCAATTCCAGCAGTAAGACCTCCAACCACAACGCCGCCAACTGCGACAGCAGCGACTTTCGTCCCAAGACTGATAGTACTATCGCGAGCCTCAAACTGCTCTATCTGCTTCTCTGTATGCACTTTGTGTTGCTTCAAATTATTCGCTTCAGATTCAGCAATTTGTTGTAGTTTTCTTGACTTGGCATTCTTTGATTCTTCCTCTCGACCACTCACAGAAGTTGCAGTGGTAGTCGTGGTATCAAGCTTTCCGCCACCTTCTTCATCACTTTCATCATCCATCTTTTCATCTGATTTACAGAACTGTGGCCACACAACCCAAAAATTATATAATTTTTTCCCAGAGTAACTGCCTTTCGTCTCTTTCACTTGAGTCACAACACAGCCAGGAATAAGGTCAAATGTATCACGCGAAGTTGCATCATTAGCTTTAATCTTATAAGATAATTTAGAACCTTGTAAAATGAAATATCTTGTATTAAACTGATGTAAACGATTGCTTCGCTTCTTTAAGATTCCAGCTTTTACAATAGCATCAGGATCTTGAGCAGAGGATGATGCCATAATTAAATTTTAGGAATTATTCACACTAATCAAAAACCTTTCAAATCAAAATCAATCACGAAAGAAGAATGTGAATCACACGCTATGTGTGAAGGGTAATTGATTTATATCTGGCAGAATGAAAGTAGTTTTTTGTTTGTTTGAAGATTTTTCTGTCACCGAAAGTCCGCTATAAAACTCTCGGCAACTCTTACGAAACCCAACGTAAAAGTACGCAGTAATTTTCACTTTTAATAAAATGACTGCTGCGTACTTGTTGGTGTTGTTTATACTTTGTTCAATACTTGTTGTTGAATCTTTTCTTCAACAACCTTTGAATATTTTAGTTTCAGAATTGTTCACTAGTCGAAGGGATCAGGCACGTTATGTTGTTCCTCCAAAGTCCAGAGCGGGAAAAACTCGTCAACCAAATGATCAATCTTCAAATCCAAGAAGTCCCACAACAAGTGAAGCCTCAAGTTCCAGGAAACAAGAAATATCTAGTCCCAAACCACCTAGTTTTGCAATAAAAAATATTCAAGGGCAGAATACCATAATATGTCGAGAATTCAAAATCGATTCAGCCAAAACCTTTGATTTTTTGGGTTCTTTCCGCTCGATTAATCAACTTCCAATTTATCCATTACCAGAAATAGCCTTTATTGGACGATCAAATGTTGGAAAATCATCCCTAATCAACTGTTTAACTAACCTAAATAAGAAGGTTGTCATAACATCTAAAACACCCGGCAGAACCCAGGGCATCAACCTTATTAAATGTAATGATCGTGAAGGTGACATATGTATATTAGCTGATTTGCCTGGATATGGATTTGCAAAAATTTCAAAGGATTTGCAAAGAGATATCTCAAACTTCGTGAATGAATATATCATGCAACGAGACGCTTTAAGGCTTTGTATTGTACTCTTAGATGCGAGACGCGAGCCATTAGAAAGTGATTACAATACATTAAAGGTAGGTTCTATCTTGCCTATTATATAATAAACGATTTTTTAAACTATGTCTTTAGTCATTGGCGGAGAATGGGATTCCTTTCACCATCGTCTTGACCAAATCAGATCTTGTCAGCAAAACTGAACTGCCGAAAGCTATCAAGAAAATTCAAGAGTTGTATGCTCTACCAGAAGGTCAACCCGTTGCTTTCTCTGCCACAACAGGGGCTGGAAGGAAAGAGGTGTGGCGCCTTATTAAAGAAGGTATTGTTGACGATGGCAGCGAAGAGGATGAAGAAGACGATGAAAATAATCTAGAATTTGAAGTACCAGATTTTAGCGGAATCAGATCTTCCAAATAGGTTTTACCTTGCGAAACTAAGTAATTACCTTTATAATTCTCATTGGATAAAGTTCCTTCGCTGCTAATTCTTTTCGGTCATTTGAGCTTCGATGAAAGGGATATTGTTCCACCAAAATGGAAGAGGTTGTGAGTCACAGTTATTGCACTGGTTTAATAACTTTTTCATGAAAGAAGAATTGTGCTTTTCCCCAAGAAGTATCACAAGTATCAGAACATAATAATATAAATAATTCATGTTCAATAGGTTTAGTAAAAGTAATAATATGTGTACCTTCTTGACATTTTAATAAATGTTCAATAACTTTTTGACGTGATTGTAAAGTAAAAGTAGTCCAATGAATAAAGATAAAACTACCATCATTACTCCATGAATCATTTTTTAAAAAATCATCTTCCATAAAATCAATCAATATTTCTTGTAATTTATTATTAAATTGTTTTTTATAGGTATTCCATCGAGTTAATCGTCTTTCACCACGTTCAAGTAATGATGTAATAAATTCTATACCTATAACACGTTCAAAATTACCAATAAATGCTGCAGTATATACTAAATTACCTACACCACAACCTAAATCATAAAAAATACCCTTTTCTGGTTTTTGTCCATATACTGATATAATCTTTAAATACATGGTAGCAAAGATATCATAATCAATTTCACCATAGGTAAAAGATGGATCAGATAAATATTTGCTATTTCTTTCGATTTTAGATAAATTATACATTTTCTCATATTGATGTTCATCATAGATTTTCGGTATGAAGGTTCTACTTAATGCAAGTCCATCAGAGCTAATATAACGAACATCTTCATATAATTGATTTAATATTGTTTTTAATTCTTGAAAATTTATTTCTATACGTAATGGATCTGGATTTTCTTCTGTTGCTTCTTCTCGACGATTAATCATAATTAATATTTTATCCCATCGATTACTTATACCTGGTGGAATAAGTTTTAATGCTGAAATAACTCTTTCTTTTGCTGGAAGTGAGGATAAAACTTCTGCTGCTTTTCGTAAAGGATCCTTTTCTGGAAGCGGTTTCTGTTTTTTTCTTCCCATTGGAGCTCCATTCCCCATTGTTTATTAATATTTCTGTTTTTTGAAACAATTTTGAAACGATTCTAATGAACGGAAATTACGGAAAAACAACTCCGTGAATTGTCACTTTTATTAAATGCGTATGAATAACCAGAATGTACCTAGAACACTGTAAATTTCTGCCTTTGTGTTTGAAGTTAAGTTAAGGATTAGAAACAATTTTTTCAAAAAAAAATTTATGAGGAAATCAATACTTTCTATATAAATTATCTTGCAGTCGCTTCCATATTGTATATAACTCTTTTGGTTTATTATTACCAGAACTTAGTTGTTTTGTAACCATCATAATATCATCGCAATAGATTAACTAATAAGCAAATAAACAAAAAGGCAAAGTCAGGATAAAATTGTAAAGGAAAATAATGATAACAAGTCCTTACCTTCACACGTTGTTCCGTTAATTTCTTTTGCATCCAAGGCGACGTAGATTTCCCCAACGACTCTCCCTTAAAAATAATATCATTAACAATTTCGTTGAATTTACAAGAATAGGATAATGAACTTGTCGATAAACCAAAGAAGGATGGAAACACTTCACTGCAGCCTTCATCATAAATGTTCAAGTACCTGCGATTCTCACCAAGTTCGTACCGTTTCCTCTGATTCAATGAAAAAGGTGTAGAAAAAGGGAGAGACAGTGATGTCACTAACTCCCATGAGCCATTGATAAATGGAACTAGGTCGATAGCATTCTGAACTTGATAATTAAATCTTTGCTTTGCCTTTTCTCGTTCTTGCACTAATGCTTGCTGTTGATTCGTCGACTTCAAAGCAGATATAATAGAATTTAACTGAAAAGATTGATCATCACGAAAACGATACTCTTTACTCCCAATAAACTCATACTTCTCACTCTCATTAGCAGAGTTTAATTTCTTAATTGCTTTCACGAGAATTTCTGTCTTCACTTCCTGTAACGGTTGAATCTCGATTAGCAGTGCGAGGTAAGCCTCCTCTACCGTGTTGTAAGAGTAATTTGCTAATCTTTGAGCAACTGACTTATCAATTTCATAAGACGATGACCTACCCCGACTTCTTCTATCATTACGTTTATAGCTATCCCACGAGCTATAAACCGCTTTATCCATAACTTCATTAAATACATCACTATTAGAAAAGGAATTAAATGCTTTTGCTGCATCTTCCTGTCCTTCTGCTAATTTTTTACTAACTTTTTTCGCGATATCAAGTCCGCTTAAGAGTAAACTCGCGTTCTTTCGATTCTTTTGCGACCAATTCGTTGCTAATATTTTATTATAAATTGCACGTGCATCGTCTAATTGATATAAAGTTTCATATGCCATACCAAGCTCTAACCAGACCTCACCGGAAAATTCTGTTTCCCATACCAGATAGTCTTTCACTTCTTCTAATGCTTCTATTGCATCCTTTGGATAGCCACGTAACATACACGTCCGAGATCGCTTTAATGCTTCTTGAATTTCAGTTTTGTAAGTAAATTCCTTTTGAAGCTTTGATTGTGTGGTAGGAATCGTCTCGTCTGTATTAGAGGATTTTGATAGCTCCAGCTCCACCTCGTATGAGTTAATAACTCGTCCACCACCATACGCTTGACTCATATTCTTCGGACGAGGGAAAATCCCCCATGTAGACACCTTTGGTACATACAAATCCTCGGATGAAGAGCTATCTGAAATGTTAACTGCGGCAGTTATGTCTGGTGCATTAGAAATAGGTTGTTCATTGGATAATGTGAAGTTTTGAGTTTGACTACGAATTCGTTCGAGGTCTTTCTGTATCACAAAATTATCTTCAATTTCTTTCAAACTCTCTTCTTCCATAATCTCTAACACGATTTGTTCATAAAGTGTTTCCTCCTCATCGTAAGGTATCTCATCGTCATACGAATCGTCGTTCATCACTTTTTGCAGATCTTCGTCATCAATCCTAAGCTCTTTAGATCTACCATTGCTAATTGTGGGTGACGAAACTTTGGAAGAAAGCGATTCGCCTTTAATCCCAACTATTGTGCGTAATCGCTGCTCGAATGTTCTGCGAGGCCCTTTCTTCATAGAAACACTTACAGTCCCATTGGAAGCCATTTCCTTGATTTGTGCATAGGTAAATCCTTGCTCTTTCAACTTCACAAGCTGCTGTATCCTTTTATACTTCTCAATATCTTCGGATTTCAACTTTCCAAGCAATTTAGCTTTGTGTCGGAAATATATCTGAAGGCCATCGATTCCTGTAAAAGCAAACACATTCAGTGCTTCAAGAAGTAAGATCAGATAGATCCAGAAGAAAACAATGAAGGAGGACATTCTCCTCGTAACTAACTTTTCTCTATCATCATGACAAGAAGCGTCAGCATTAATTCTCATTTTCCTTTATTACGCTGCACATTATTCATCACCGTTACATTACCGAAATTTCGAAAATCCAAAATTAAAGGATAAGGAAAAAATTAGCAATTTATCTCATCAAGTTTTCCCTCTTCATCTTATCTTCATATCCTGCCAGTTTGAGAGCAATACTCTAACTACTGCTGTCAAGAACTCAAGCAATCAATTTTCCTCTTTAAGTATTCTTTTATTTTTCCCTTTGATTTTTGCCTTGGTTTATTCAGATCGAAAGATCGAGAAAAGAAGCAATCAAAATGTTTATTGATGAATCGGCATTTGATGAAATTGATGAAATTAAAGTTACATCTAAGTTTTCAAGTATGTCTTTATTATGAGTTTTGAACACTTTCTCATCTCCTTTCTTCTTTTGTTTAGGTCGTCCTTCGACTGCAGTAACTGCTCCTAATTCGAAATCGAATACTTTAAATCTTGATGAATTTGAACAAGATGATGATTTACCCGCCTTCCGAAGTGCTGGTACTTTGAATACTCCTTCGTCTAGCCGTGCAAGAATGCTTGCTCAACAACGCGAACTGCAAATGAAGAAGAGGCAATCGCAAATGCAAAATTCAGGTTAAATCAAGTAGACAATGGTGTAACGTGTTTTTAATCCTTTTTTTTTATCAATAGGAATGGTTCGTAGCTCAGTAGAATCCTCAAATAGTCCAGTGAAGAATGATGGCCAATTCACTCCAGCTGCGAGACAATTCTCTGCTCCCAAAGCCGTGAAGGATCCTGCTTTGAATGAGTAAGAATCCGTCAAGATCATAAAATCCTGGAATTCTTATGCATTTTGCCTTTTACTTTAGGAGTAGTGAATTCATTCGTCCTTCATCGGCTCGTCCACCCTCATCTTCTGCGAGTCGAGGCTTTCAGGCTCCTCGTCGTAACAGGTAATTCAGTGGCGTCCCGATCTGAGTTGCGCGTAATGCTTGAATATTGTAGATATTCGGACGAGGAGGATGAAGATGATGATAATGCTGGATATCGTAAAGGAAATAGTCCCAAGCCTAAGAGCCGTAATGACGATGACTACAATCAACAACGCAAGAGTACTGGCCGAAACGGTGGAAACCGAGGTGGCTATGATGATGATCGAGACTATGATCGCAGAAGCCAGAGGGATGATGTTCGTGGTAGTGCTCAACGTCAGAAGTCTTCTCGAAGAGACTATGATGACGATGAAGAAGGAATGGATGTTCGACGATCCGGAACTTCGAATGGCCGTTCTTCTAAGAACAATGAGCAACGCTCTTCACGCCAATATGACGATGATGAAGGTACCACATTTGATGTGATCGAATGATTTCCTTACAAGTATTTTGTCAGACAATGGTGGAAATCGGTGGGCGAATAAGACTGCCGGAGCTAATGATCCTCGCAATAGTTACAATAATAGTAACTTCCGTCCAAATCTTGCAAGTAGCTCGAGCAACATTAATTCTCCTACTCATCAAGATAGTGCGATCAATAATTCTAGTAACTCTCCAGCTCCGAGCAGACCTATTACTATCCCACCTGATCTTACAAATATGAGGAAGTTTTTAACGACTCCTGTTCCAAAGCAATGTGGTGTGGTACAATGCTACATTCGTCGTAATAAGAGTGGAACACATAAACTGTATCCAGTCTATTCACTCTATCTTAAAGACGGAGATGTATTCTTACTTACATCGAAGAAGCGTCCAAACAACAAAACCTCAAATTACCTGATTTCTATGGGTAAGCATCTTTTTCTCTTGTTTACTAGGCCTCTAATATTATTATTAACCGTTAGATCAAAGTGATTTGAATCGTTCGAGTAGTAGCTATTTAGGAAAGTTAAGATCCAATTTCGTTGGAACTGAATTTCAAATCTTTGATGATGGTGTCAATCCAAAAGATAACGATGGTGATGATGAAGCAGGAAGTAAGGAATAATCAGCTATTATTGATTATTGCTAATTTTTTATTAATTTATAGTGAAATTCGGTAGCAATGTTCGATGTGAGTTAGGTTCTGTGATGTATGCAGCGAATGTATTAGGATCCCGCGGGCCTCGTAAGATGCAAGTTGCTGTTCCAGGTACGCTGCGTCTCTTTATATCAACTACTTTTTCTCA
The DNA here is from genome assembly GCA_015145745.1 of Poterioochromonas sp. DS. Lineage (NCBI taxonomy): Eukaryota > Synurophyceae > Ochromonadales > Ochromonadaceae > Poterioochromonas > Poterioochromonas sp. DS. Next base: position 12,879 of record VKHI01000495.1, read on the forward strand.
TGTGAATTAATGATAGCTGTGGATGAAAATGGAAATATTCTGAAATGGAAAGACGGTGCAGGACCTAATGGTCCTGGAGATGATATGCTTACTCGTATGAAAGAACGCAACTTCCGTGATCTTATGTATTTGATCAACAAACCTCCACGTTGGAATGAACAAGTCGGTGCTTACGTATTGAACTTTAATGGAAGAGTGACAATGGCGTCAGTAAAAAACTTTCAGCTTGTTGACCCTGAAGAACAAAACACTGTTGTTCTGCAGGTGAGTATTTCCTAGTGCCGATTGAAAAGTTATTAACTTTTGCCATTAGTTCGGAAGAGTCGGTAAAGATGAATTCACAATGGATTTACAATATCCAATGAGTCCCTTCCAAGCTTTTGCTTTGACATTAAGTTCGTTTGATTCAAAGATTGCTTGTGATTAAATTGTTCTGAGTAATTACAGCACATGGATATTTTACGAAGTCCTCTCTGCCTTTTGTCTCTTTATCTTTAGGCGTGTTTCTTTCTTTCTTCTTTAATTGTTTCTTTTTTCCCTTTTCTGGCTCTATATTAGTTCGTTCTTTCGTTTGTAGCTTGTCGAAATGACCTTAGATGGTATACACAATGCTGTGTCTTCTTACTCTTGTAAGTAACTTTGTCAGAAGCGTAAATTTTAAAAATATTAGGAGTATTGTGTTGTGATGGAGTTTGTTGTAGACCTTCAAGTAGAAGATGAGATGCAGCTAAAGCAAGTGTTAAGTCGGTTGAATCAAGCTCTTATAATTTCTAAAATAGGTAAAGGAAGGATCATCCTCCTAATTAAGGATATTTATAATGATTTTAAGAATAGATGAAAAGAGGCAAGAGGATTGGCAATATCTGAAGGAATATCTTCTAATACTTTTCGAAAAGCAAAATGATCCATCGATATATGCTCTAATATTATCTTCTTATGTTCGCATTGGTTTTGTCAATGGCTCCTCTCACTTTCCAAAACAATTTCGAAATGCGTTAAAGAATTTAATTCTTTCAAATGATGATTTAATAAGTGATGAAGCAATCCAGTTAATGACAGATGGACTTAATCATGGAACTAGATGGAAGGATGAAGTTGCAGTTGAAGATATTGTGATAGCGCTTCTCTCTCGTGCTTCGAGATGTAACACTAAAAGGTTAATACAGATCCTAACACTCTTTGCTCATCTATTCAATGGGGGGAAAGGTTTTGAGAGTCTTGAGGGATTTATTGTTACAATTCCTTTGATTTATCGCTGCTTAAATGATAGCGATCTTGAAGTTGTTGCGAGTGCTGCCTTCACATTGAAAACTTTCTCTGACGAGTTCGATTATGAAGAAATTCAATCTATTCTCGATCAATACCCTCAATTACCATATTTACTCTCCAAACTACTTTTGAGTACAAGGGAAGATTTAGTTCTATCAGTTCTTGAGATTGTAAGAAACTTTACGTCAGGTCATGTTCATCAAATTCAAATACTGATAGAGGCTGATATAGTCTCTCCATTCCCATGGCTATTAGATCATCCAAACAAAAAGATTGTTGAAATAACATGCTCTATAATTTGTCGAATCTGTTTTAGTGTCATTGATCATATTCAGTTAATTATTGATAAAGCAATTATACCGAAGATTCTCAAGATTCTCTCTTCTGATGATTACTCTTATGAAATTAAGGAAATTGCTGCGAATATTTTTGTTGCTATTTTAAAAGGAGAATCACTATTAAGTCAGCAAGAGTATCTTGTGAATGAAGGATTGGGCGATGTTGTTTGTGTTGAGTTAATGAAAGTACCATCTGATATTGAGTATTTGGAGTACTTTCGACCTTTACATAAAATTATTATGCATCTTATACCATTATGTGAAAGATCTAAATCTCGACAGAAAAGATTATTTGAAGCGATTGTAGAAAGGCAAGTGCTTACTAAAGTGGAAAGCTTTATAGAAATTGCAGCAACTTGTATGGATGAATGGTTTCATTCTGAAAAAATCGAAAATTTTATTACAAAGAGTCAAAATATATAGATATACGAATCAGAAAGGAAATAAATTTTTGCATAGGCTGTGGTTGAATATTTGCATTTAATTAGGCTTAAAGCTCTTATTTTATGTATTGTTTCATGTTTTTTCTTTTATACCTTACACTGGAAAGTGAAAATGTTTGTCTTTGACTCAATTCAAAATTTCCTCAACTTTGAAGGTGTAACGAATGATAATTATGATACAAAGCATGGTCTTGGTAGAATTGGTCTTGTTGGATATCTATTAGGTGTTGTTGGTGGAGTTTCAGGAACACTTTTCTTCTGCCAAATCCTCACACAAGGAGCTGATGCTTTTAGAACAATTCTTGTAAGATTGATCTCATATCTGCTCCAATAATCTGATCCCTTAAATAGGTACCATGGACTGCCTATGTATGCCTTCTCTCCTTGTTTCATTTCCTTGAGTTTTTCGTCACTTCCATCTATCAACCATCCACCCTCTGCTACGATTGTAAGACTGATTATCCTCTCATGGTGTTTACTCAGTTCTTCTCCCTTTACGATAGCTTATATTGTAAATCACAGTAAAAGTTATACTATCGCTGCTATTGTCTCTTGGATTGAGTTTTGGTTGGAATATTTAATATTTAGAGAGAAGAAACTTTATTTTATTTATGTATGTTATTTTGGCATCATTTGTACCGTACTTGGCCAGGTAAGTTTCTTTGATAATTTTATATATACGATCGATAAAAAGGTTGATAGACTATTCGTTCCTTGTCGATGAGTCATTGTGGAGAGAATTTTTCGCATATTATAGCTGATAGGAAGGCGGAGTCCCATAAACTAGTCACGAATGGGATTTATAGGTTAGTATCTTGATTGCTCACTTTATGGACGCCTCTCACCTGAACTTAGGTATTTGAGACATCCTTCTTATTTCGGCTGGTTTTATTGGTCGATGGGAACCCAGCTAATTTTAATGAACCCTATTTGTTCATGTGCTTATGTCTACGTTTCATGGAATTTTTTCAAAGAACGGATTGCATATGAGGAGTATTTATTGTTAAAATTCTTTGGGGAAAAGTATCAGGACTATCAGAGAAAGGTTCCAGTAGGAATTCCTTTTATAAAGTAACTCGTTCAAAAATCCCTTTTTGAAAGATCACCATTCAAAGTCTTTAGCAACTTAATAGTTCAGATAACGAAAATCGATGGCAACAACTGTCTTTAGCGAAAATATATAATAAATAAAGTAACTGTAAATAGAAAAAAGAGAAGTAGCGAGAGAAGGTTTCGATCCTCCGACCCTAGGGTTATGGGCCCTATGCGCTTCCTCTGCGCCATCTCGCTTATGAGCCTTGCGGATTCTCGGAATAGAAAGTAATTTTCACGTTTTAAGTAAGATATTCTCTCGATCAAAGATCAAAGAGCGAGTTTGGTTCAAGTTCTAATGTGCAATGATTGTCGAACTTGAGTATCGCTCACTGATTTAGTGAAACTTAATCATTCCTTCGCCTTTTCCGATGACACCACTCTGTCAACTCAACCTTTGGGACTTTGTCGAGAGGATTTGGATGTGCTTGTATACTCGAAAGACATACTCTGACGGCATATTAAAATGAGCATATTAAAATGCTTCAAGTTGTTTGATACCAATAGATCACCCAAGTGCACTGCTTACTCTTTCTCGTCTACAAATGACAATCTACGAAGAATTTATTTGATATTACCAAAATGTAAGGATAAAACAAAACTGACTAAAGTCACAGAAAAACAAAAAAAGATGGGAATTGTAATGCTAAAAACATGAAGAAGTCTATCCTCAATAAACGTCTCAACCAACTTGCCAGATGATATCCCCAAGATGAGCTAATATTATACTTCCTCCTGAACCCCTAAACTTTCAAGATATCGAATAATCTCATCGTCATTTGAAAGGGTCTGCTTTGCTAACCACAAAGCATTACCACCATTAGCTGTCTTCCAGTTCAGATCAGCTCCATTTTCTACTAAATACTTCACAACTCGATACTTTCCACCACGAATACCTTCATGCAAGGCTTGCCAATAATTCTCATCAGCAGAATAGATCAATGTCGGGTCTCTGGCTAGGAGTGACTGGACAAGCTCAAGATTACCTTCAGCTGCTGCGACTCTAAATAGCTGTCCTAATTCAAAATTACTTGCTTCAGCTGATGATGTTGACATGGTATTCATGCTTGGTGTATTCTTCAATGATCTTTGTGGCATATGACGCCTTCTGACTGAGACAGGTTCTTTGCCCTGTTCTATAATCTCACGTGCAGTTTGATCCAGTTCATTCATTCTTGCATGGTCTAAGGGTTGGAAATGAACAAAAATATTAGCCTAGAAGGAAGAAAATATCAGCATAAGAAAAAGAAGACTAAGTGTTGACACTTACATAATATCTGCCTTTCATTGGGAATGGGCGACCATGTAAGATAGTCGAGCTCTCATAGAGAACAAGATCTCCAGGTTCCATGGTGACATTATAAGCATTACCATCGTGATCATACACTTCAATTGGCCATGGTTCATCAACATCTTGGTCAACATTGATGATACAAGAACTGATGAGTGGGAGACGATCAACATCTGAAACACGGTTGTCAAACAAAGGCTTAGGAGGTTGGACACAGAAACTTACGAGTAGCAAGGACTGATCCACCAGTGTATAATCTAATACCGTATAAGGAAGTTGGTTCAATCTTATGACCAACCCAGTCTTCAATTAATGGTCTTACGCCATCCCAGATCTGCTGCTTAACATTCAATCCTCCACGGAAGGTAGGAGTCTCAAAGCTAACCATAAGAGATGGTGACTCCCAAGTATTCACAACTGTAGCTCCATGGTACCATTTCTCCACCTTTGCATTAGCTTTGTTCTCGTTGTAAAACTTGATCAATGGCTCCCATGCCTCTTTAGGAACACGAGTTTTCTTGAATCCAATTTTTGTGTAGTTGTGCTGACCTTTTGGTTGTTGCAAATTGTTGCGAATTCTATCAGCTTCGTTAGAATCACATTCTTCTTTGCTATAATATTTATAACATCCCTCCATCAATCTTTTGTATTGATCATAGAAATAAGGACATTTCGTTCGATCAATATCCCGATGAATCGGATAAGAGCAATCAACACCATATTCAGGTGGATCTCGATCAAAATGAACTTCTGATCCATAGGTTTGTGAAACCATAAGTGTAATTAAACATAAGACTAAAACAGTTTGCATCATTTTCAAATTCCTTGAGTCTTATTTTCCTTTCCTATTTAGTCTGATCTTGCAACGTGGTTTACTTTCTTTTACTTCTTTCTTTGAGACTTCGGAAAGTAATTAATTATAAATGATTTCAAAACAATCTCCCTCAAATCATCACTGAAAATCGCGGATCAAACGAAGCTCAAAGTTAAAACGGATACACTGACCAAGTCTTATGATTGTGGGAAAATCGTGGGAGAGGGAAACAAGTCTAGGAGAAGAAATCTGAGGAATTATGCAACAAGAATTTGTACCTCTGAGAAAGAAGAAATTTGGGCACTTGTCCGTTTCGTTTTTTTTAATAGAATTAGATCCATTTACTGTTTTATCTGTGAAAAGATGACTTCAGCAACTCAATCACGAACAAGTATTGATGTGGCAAATGAGTCTTCTAGTTGGGCAGATTTAGTGAGGAAAGTTGATCAAGAAAGAAAGCAACTGCCATGGGATCCAAAGACCACTGAACCTGTTCAAAGAGTTAGTTTATATCATGTAAGTCTTAAGTGAAAATGCATTTCATAAAGGTCTCACATATTAATTCTTCTAATATTCTAATAGAGGAAAAGGGCAGAAAGAGAATTTGATCCAGTTGCTATGGCCTATCGTGATCCAAATCGTGAAGCAATCGTACAAGAAGAAAAACAGAAAAAATTAGAAAATAAGAAAAATACTGTTGAAGAATTTCGTCGTTCTACTTTTAATATCTTATCACATGAAGGACCACCACGTAAATATGATCAATTATTAAAAATACGTAATGAAGAATATGAAAATAATAAAAATTCTAAACGTTCTTATAATCTATTAACAAATTTACCACATACATCACATATAAAGACATCATTATATTATAATGAAGATTATATATTAAAAGAACATGCTGATTTATATAAAAATAGTCGTTTAGCTAAACATAATGAACATTTAAAAACATTAGGTAAAGAACGTGAATTTAATATTATTTCCAATGATTTTTATGATAATCCAGAAGAAAGGAAAAGTCAAGATTATGCACAATTGAAAAAACATGTATTAAAGAAATTTTGGGAAACCCATGATTATGATCCTGTGAAAGGTGTTTATTATTCACCAGAGAAAGAAGAATTATATCAACAACAAAAACAAATATTAAATGAAGTCTATGGTAAATCAAAAGAATTAACAATACCACCATCTATACAATATGCTGAAAGTTCTGCTTATAATATTATTAATCATGATGTTAAAGATGATTTTAAATTAACGATTGCAACAACATCTGATCAACGTTCTATTAATCGTAAAAATCGATTAACAAAAGAATTAAAAATGATTGAAAAAGGTGAAGAAAAGAAAAGTAATGATGATGAACGTCATATGAAAAGAATTTCATTTAAAAGATGGGAAACTGAAATTGATCGTGGTTATAACGCTATTAAAAATGAAGTTGTGAAAAATCCACCTAATCCAATACCTACACGACCAGCAACTATGTGGGAAAGATTAACAACTGATACTTTACCAAATCAAAATAATATTAGAGATGGACAAAATGGGAAATTGGTGAATCAATTTCCAAGTCGTGGTGTTACTGCTGGAGTTAATAGTACTACCAATTCCGGAAGAGTTAGGAACTTGGCCGGAACTTCTTCAATGAATGATGAACAAAGTCAAACAAAGAACTATGGAGCTGGTGAGAAAACTTATGCTCAAAGTGCGAGAAGTGAAATATCATCTCAATGGACGGATAGAAGCGGAAATGCATCAACTGTGATTAAAAAGCCAAATTCAGGCTCAATTCCTAAATTAGATTTAACTAAAGCTGAAACTGGTGAATCAGTTTTCTATCAAGAACCTCCAAAAGGTCCACCTGGACTCTCTGTTCCAATTGTACGAACAGGGGGTAATCTTTCTCAGTATTAGTGTATGTAATTTAATTTCGAAGTGGATTTTTCTTAATATATACATATATATCTATATTCGTCTATATAATGACAACTATTCTATCGAAATATTGTCTTCATAAGATCATCACTAAATTTATCGATTCTCGATGTTATTTTTTGTTCCAGGAGTTAGGCAATTCCTTAAAATTGCTCAAAATTCGACACCGATTTTTCCCACAGCTTTAAGAATTCGAAGCCAAATAAACCCCTTTACTCTCCCCCTTGCTGCTCTAGATTCAGAGCGTTCTTTTGGAAATGGGCAGAGCTCTTCCCTCAAACAGAAATACAGAAAGTTATATTGTCAACTCAATTCAATATTACATTAAAAGAGGCAATAGGAAGTAAGAAATGAAAGGAGTTCAGAAAGAAATGAGAGGAGTAAGTTTCCGAATGAGTTTCAAGGATTTGAATTGCTAAAATTTCTGGTTTCCTTCAGAAAATTGATATGTACCGAAAAGAAGGGCGGTTAGCGATCAAGCATATGTGGATTGTAATATGTGTAAGGTTTCCTATAACCGTGCCCTTCATTGTGTCACTGTCTTCGTAGATTTTCGCTGTCGTTCAAGTTATTGTATCGTGTGCCGTTGCTGCTTCTAACTCAGAGACCGAAGGAGGTTATAAGAGCGCCTCATTCGCCGCTATTTGGTCGATGCTTCTTGTAATTGTTTTCACTGCACTTGGTGGGAAAATTGTCCTTGGTGGCAGATCATCTGAATTACTCGTTGGATTTTTAATTGGAGTCGCTGCCATGCTTTCCCAACTATGTTTTGTGCTGATGGTGATATTCTTTATTTTTGGAACAAATGCGAAGTCGAGTAATCTTGACACAGCTCCTTCCGATCAAGCTTATGCTGCTTTCTCTCTCATTAATATGATTATTTATTTTGTCTGGACAATCCTCCTCGTAGTCCATCGTAAAACTATTACGGTATCGAAAGATGAGCATCAGGATCAGACAAAGGAGTTTGCACCCTATGATGGCCATGATTACAGCCACAATCCAACCATAGGTGCGGGTGACGACTTTGGTGGTGAAGAACAATTATAATTTCTTAAATTAGAGTTAGCGCAGTAGGTGATAGGAGATGAAATAATCCGTTCTTTTAAAATATGTCAACTTTTTCTTGAATATATTTATAATTAACTTGAAATGAAGAAATTAGTATCGTTCTATTCCAGCGAAGTCACTTGAAGAAGGAGCTTCCACCTTTCCTCGATAAGAGATTTATCACAGACGACATAGCATGCTGTCTTTGATTAGATTGATAGAGGTGGTCGACGCTATTGACATAAACTCTTACTCAAATCATTGCTCTCTTTTTACATAATCTTTGACCATTAGCTCTTTAGCTGCAGAACATGCTGCAATAAGATGGATTTAAAGCCGAGACAAATCTGCATCACTATAATTAAAATTACGTGAGATTGGTTTTCGCAAAGAAAAGTTCTAGTTGATCAAAGCCTCCAAAGAAAGGAGTACAAAAGCCGATCAATATGTGGAGCAGATAAAGATATCGCACAAAGTGAATCTTATAGGCAAGAAAGAAAATAATAAATGTAAGGAATAGAAACTGTATAAACGAATAAAATCTTTTCGCAAGTGAGATTTGATGAGTTGAAGTCACTTGATCAAAAGGTGAAGAGGATATGACGCCTTCTTCATAAAATTGTTGAAGAAGAGTTTCTTTTTGTAAGAAAATATTTGTCAGCCACTACAAGACATTACGGTCAAAGAAAAGATATAAGCCATTATAGTAATTACCTCTTTTGCTTCAGCTTCTGATTCAGGAATATCACTAATTTGGAATTTCCTGACAAATAAGTGAATTTCTTTTGGGAAGTGTCCTAAGAGGATTGCTTTCTCTGAAGCTCTCTCGCCCTGCTGATAGTCTCTGTACGCCACTGTCAAATCATGGACTACAGTATGAGTTCCTGCTCGCAAAGATTCAAGACAGGTTGAAAAGGCCGCCGCCTTGGGATACATAACATAATTCAACTCTTTCAATCCTTTTGCTTTAGAATCTAAGAATGGATAGCGATGAGAGCGAATAGACCTCAGGATGAAGTGCATCTTACATGCATGACTTTCAGACTTTCGAGTTTCGCTCAGATCGGTACCTTCAGGAAAGAGGAAGTAATTAGTGTTACGACCTGTTGATTTCGCATATTGCAACATTTTCTTGAGGTGTGGGAGATCGGCTGCTTTATTCCGTGAAAGAAATATGTACATAATAATTTGCATACACCATCCAAACAATGGGATTTTTTTCAGATCGTCCTTCAAAATGACTGAAAGAAAAGGAAAGCTCCGAAAAAGTGATGCATAGCACCACCCAGCAAAGATAATATCTACACGAGTACGATGATTACAAATCATTAAGATTTCCTCATCGTTAAAGATTTGATCTTTAGAAATGTGATGAACATAAAGAGGGGTTCGAAAGAAATGTACGAGTGAAGCTGCACACATAAAATAGATACCATTTACTTTTCGAAGGAGATATTCTCTCAACCATGCAGTTCCATCTCGCAGAATCGGAAACATCGAAAGTACCCAAAATAAGAGAGCTATATAGGAAACCAATAAACCAAAAGTCATAAAGCTGACAAATATCATCCCATACAAGAACTGCATGGCAACCTAACGAAGAACACGAAGAGAAAAAATGGAAGCGGACTTATGTCAAGTGTCAAAGTGTTGATTCATCCTCGCTAATAAACCACGAACAGCACACCCGGTTAGCTCAGTCGGTAGAGCGCCAGCCTTTTAAGCTGGTGGTCGAGGGTTCGAGCCCCTTGTCGGGTGTTGTTTTCGTTTTACCACTTTACAAGCG
>VKHI01000496.1:0-22826 GCA_015145745.1 Poterioochromonas sp. DS
TGTTATCCCACACCCTACAAGGTCATTCTCACTCTGTTCCAATGCGAAGAACTTCAACAAACCCTAACCCTAACCCTAACCCTAACCCTAACCCTAACCGAACGTATGTAATTTAACGGTTGAGTAAATTTTTTTGCACTACAGAAAACTCGATTTTTTCGCTTCCAAAAATCGACTTTTATTAATCAAAAGGGAATATCAGCACCGATTACCACCGATAGTGTTACCGACAAGGTCGGCAGAATCAAATCGAGTTCCTCAATTTGTTTACTTGGAGTAAGATAACATGAGCGACGACGAAGAGTACGAATATGACTATGGCTCTGATGCAGAATATGACTATGGATCTGATCAAGGGAATGATGAGCAACAGGAGGGAAATGATGAATTAATTGAAATCGAAAATTCCTTCTACGGTCAGTGAGATCTTTATATTTCTATTTTCTATTTCTTTAATGACCTTGTAAATGGGAACCAGAGGGGGAGGATTTGAAATCCGAGAATCCACGCAGAGCGATTGAAATGTTTGAAAATGTCGTTCAATTAGAGACTAAAGTCGGCGATCAAGTGAAATGGTAAATCTGTTCGAATTTCCTATTATTCCTTTCTTATCTTATGACATTCTCGTAGGCGTTTCAAAGCTCTTCAGCATTTAGTTACTATTTATTTTGCACTCGCTGAATACGAAAAGATGATCGAGCGCTATCGTGCAATGCTTTTATATATTTCTTCGGTTACTCGCAACGAATGCACCGAAGCTATCAACACTATTCTCGACACAATTGCTTCGGCAACCAACATACAAGTTCTCTCTGAAATGTATGAAATCACTTTAATTGCACTGAAGACAGCAAATAATGAGAGATTGTGGTTAAATACCAATCTAAAGCTCGCGAAGCTTTATCTCGAGGGACGAAAACTTGCAGAAGTCGAGCGCTTACTAACAGTCTTAAAGTCGGCATGCCAAACCCCCGATGGCAAAGATGACATTAGTAAAGGAACTATCTTGTTGGAGATTTATTGTGTCGAGATTCAGTTGTGCTCCGTAACCCATGATACTCAACGAATGAGAATTATTTATCCGCGCACGTTAAATCTCAATGCTGCTGTTGCTGATCCGAGAATCATGGGTATTATTCGTGAAGAAGGAGGTAAAATGCAGATGGCTGAAGGGAACTGGGAAGATGCTTATAACGAGTTGTATGAAGCATTTAGAAACTATCAAGAAGCAGGTAATTCCCGTGCTCGTGACTGTTTAAAGTATGTTGTGGTTGCATCTATGTTAACACTAAGTGATATTAATCCTTTTGCGGCGAGAGAGGCGAAAGTGTTTTCTGACGATCCAGAGATCGTAGCGATGAGTGATTTGAGACAGTCTCTCGAGGCTAATGATTTAGCGAGATTTGAAAGAACTGTGAATAATAAGAAGAATCGAATCTGTGACGAACCTTTTATTATGAAATATTTGCAGCCCTTACGTCGTCGAATGAGAGAGCAGGTAAGAAATTCTCCTTCCTCAAGTTAATTTTCTTTCTGGATTCTTGTTATTCTTGTGTGGTTTTGTAGGTGTTATTGAGCTTGGTCAAGCCTTATCAACGTGTAACATTGAAATTTCTTGCGAAAGAACTTTCCCTGACAGAGAATGACGTTGAGAAATTATTAGTTGATCTAATTATTGATGATAAATTAGCTGCGACGATCGATCAACCAAATGGCTATCTCTTGTTAGAGAATAGGAATCCTACTCTTTCTGACGCTCGCTATGCCGCAAATCTTCGTTTGATTGAATCGCTTACTGCAGTGAGTGAGAGTTTGCTGGAGATTCAGATGTAACATAATTTTAGCGTTGAGAATTCGTTCATGAGGCAATGTATCTTATCTTCTCGCTTAGCCACAGTGAGTCTGTAAATGATCGTTGATATAAGATAGTGAAATTACACCGTATATTCACGATCAGTTAGTTCAAAAGCTTTTAATTATTGGTGGAATTATTTTACTTGTAATCTGTGACCTGTTGAGTTATTGGGCTTGGTTCTTGAGAAAAATCAGTAATGAAGAAAGAAACTACCCATTTTATCCTTGGAATACTCTTGGGACTCCTACTTGCTTCACTGCTTTCCCACTCATCGTTACAGCTGCCTAATGTATCTCGCTGGTTACAAAGCCTTTTCCCTGTTGCCATCTTTGCAACTGCTGCAGATTCACCAATCAAAGAGGAAAGTTTTCAAGAGGTAACTCGTTCTGTGTTTTCTTGGCTGTTTTCTGATTTCTTTTTTAGAATCTTGTTTCTTCATCGGAGTCATCCAAAGCACAATCAGGCTGGGGCCAAAGTCTGACTAACGACCCTCGCCTTTCATTTCTAAAGAGGAAACCAGTCTTCGAACAAGCTGATGTGGTCAATAATAAGGCTGCTAGTTTGAAACAGCTCGAACAAGAAAAGTCTGTCAAGTCAGAGACAATCAATCCGCAGCAGAAACTTCTTTTTCTCAACGAAAGCAACTCTGAGAAAGACAAAGAACCTTCCTTTTTGAACAAACGGAGCAAATGTGCAGCCCTGTTTGGAGAGAGAAGCTTTCTGAAGGAAGGGCATAAGAAACTCCCTCCACTGCTTTACACCTTCCCAGGCAGCGGTAATACGTGGTGTCGATTGCTCATCGAGTATGCCACAGGAATCTATACAGGTTCAGTTTACAATGATGAGTCGCTGCTCAAGGCGTTACCAGGAGAGTTCACTTGCAACTGGCAGGTCTCTGCGGTGAAGGCTCATCCTCACACCCATCGAGCATCTGAGCTTTACTCCGGACAGTATAATTCTGATAATAACAAATGTAAGAGAGGCAATATTCAACGCTTTGAGCGGTCAGTTTTGCTTATTCGAGATCCTTTCGACTCGATCTGGTCGGAGTATCAGCGACGAGTGTCCCAGTCGCATGTCAGTGGAGTGTTGAAAGAAGGATTCAATTGGCATCGCTGGCAAGCGAATGCAGCTAACCTTGCTCATGCTTATTTTGATATGTGGAAGCTAGATCATGATCTAATCGAGCGCCAGAGCACCTCCAAGGACTATCTCTACATCAAGTACGAGGATCTGAAGAACAAAGCCAACAGAGTCGCAACACTGCAGAAGGTGGTGGACTTTCTTCGTTTACCCAACACGCAATCCTTGAATCAGAAACAACTGATGAAGCGATTAGAATGTGCTTTCGTACTAGCAGAGAATCGTGAAGCTCATCGATCCATCGATAAATCGCTGTTCATGACAAAAGACATCGCGTATAAGGAAGAGATTGCTTGTCGGATGTGGAGCTTATTTAGCTCGTATGCTTCGAAATATGGCTACAAACCTTGGAATAATTTCAATTGCACTGGATATCCGAAGATCCCTCGAATTAATGTTGGTCCACAAGGTGATTACGATCATCGGTGGGTTAGTCCAGGACAGAAGCTGATAGACTTTCGAGGAAAACTCTTTAGAAACAACACTTTGATCACCAATCCTGTGCCTCAGAAAGAGGAAGTTTCCAAACATGTTCCGAATCGCAATCCACCAAAATTTCAGAAGAGACAGCGACCAGTGGTGAACACAGTGAAGGCCAATAGCAACGTGGCGAAAGCAGGAGGTGAGATAATGCAGGACGAGGGTACCTTCGAGGAGATCGAGAAAATGGTTCTGAAGAAAGTGAACAATCCACGGCGAAATAAAGGAAAAAGGTCGGATGGTAGTTTATCCGCGTCGACACGCTGATGTCATCGTATTAATGCGATTTATTCGTATAGTTGGAGTTAGTCTGGTTGGTGCTGACGCCTCTATCCAACTTCTAATGAACTAAGTATCCCTTAATCATATGAGGTAATTGGAAGTATGAATGCCTACGATATCAATTATCTACAATATCAATAACAAATGAGCAGCAAGCCTAAGCGCTGCGACAATACTAATAAGCTATGAAACTATGATTTGCAACACGATTTCTGTTTTTTCTCCTTCCTTTGACGTTCTGCGAATTCAGCGAGTATTATACTTCCTCCAGTTTGGCCGGTGGCGTCGGAGTCGACCTTCGTCAACTCACTTCGATGCGACAGAAGAATTTGCTTGGCCAGCTCTGTAAACATTGGATTCACATTCAAGCCCGATGATGCACTACATTCAAATAGGGGGACCCCAATCTCTCGAGCATACGACTCATACTCCTCCTTCCTCACTCGCCAGAGGTCTGGAGCAAGATCTACTTTATTGGCACAGAGCAAAATAGAACAATGGGGAGGTGCGAGCTAATTCGGCGGTGAAGTTTCGTCAAAGCCAAATGTACAGAAGCAATACCTGTTTAATATCTCGAAGCCAATTTTCCAAAGCGGTGAAAGAATCTCTTTGGCTCACATCGAAGGTCACTACAACTCCTTGCGCCTTACTGTAAAAGGCTGAGGTCATCGCGCGAAATCTTTCCTGCCCTGCTGTATCCCAAATCTAATTCCGTGGTAAAATATTCTTCTTGTGTTTACGAGAAAAGAGAATCACCTGCAGTTTCACAGAATCTTCGCCGATTGAAATTTCCTTTGCTTTATAATCTACGCCTATCGTAGTTTTTTGATCCAAAATAAAATTGTCCTCGTTAAAGCGTATAAGCAAGGAAGTCTTGCCAACGCCTGTTTCCCCGACAATGATCAAGCGGATCAAGTACATTTTAATGTTGATAGATTGCTGAGAGCTAAAAGATGTTCCCTGTCTGCTCTATCGAGCGAGGCAAGAAAAACTCTTTTTAATAATGGGCGTCGCAGAGATAGATCGTGAATAGACGGCAGAAATTCACGTCCTTAATTGTCGTTTCACTTTTATTTTACATGAAGATGAATGACAGAACAACACGCCTCCCACCGCTCACCCCAAATGAACTGACAGATGGAGATGTCTCTAAATATAAAGCAGACTCTCCAGCACATGTTGGTGACTCGCTTCCTCCAATTAAACAAACTCGCACGACAGCGACAACAACTTTTGTTATTCCAGAAACTCCCGTTGTGATCGCCACTCGCAATCAAACAGTTCGGAATAATATGCATGACATAGAGGATTGGAAGACGTTGCGACTTGAGACCTCCAGCGTAGAGGTGCAGAAGACGAAGTTGGAGTGGGAGAACGACATTGCCCGCCACATCCTCTCCTTGTACGCCACGACGAACGCTTTGAAAAATTTGAAGGAAAGTAACTCCTTGCTTGATTTTGTCGGTGAGAAGGATAGAACAGAAAACAAGAAGGAGGATGAGAACCCTTACAAGATGCACATCACCACTAAGAGGCCGAACTTCTCCAACTCAGTCAATTCCGATAATTTGCAAGACGGTGATGTGTCAGATGATAAAAACGACTCAAACGCACAGTCTGTAGAAAGACAAGAGAAGGATGAGGTTCCTAAGACGAGAAGGAGGAAGAGTAAGAAGAAGTCGAATAAATTGATTCAGCAGGGTGGACGATCCAAATCGCAGCAACATCGCACCACTAAGGAGGAGCAAGATCGGCGCAATCAAGAATTTATCAATGAGATAATAGGGAAGATCGAATGTTCTATCAGTCTGTCGAAGGAGAAAGACAAGTATCGAGTGACGAATGCGATTAAGACGAAAGATGGCAAGGAGATTGTTGTTCGAGGAAGTCCTCGCTGCTATCCAATCTGGTTTGTGAGTTCGGGAGATGTTTACGTAGATTGGACGGGTCTTGTGGGAGGGAAGCAGTTGCAAAGTCACCTGTCAGTGCTCTATGAGAACCATTACTACGACGAGTACGTCAACATTCTGCAGACGATGCTGCTGACCTTCTGGAGGGAAAAGAATTACGGGAAAGAGGAATTCAGTGTAGGAAGCTTCGGGAAGAGCGAGTCAGCGCCCAACACTCCTTACAGCGGGAGCAGGAACCGCACTTCCAGCGCCTCGGCTTCTAAAGGAAAGCACTCTAATAATGGCTCGACAACGTCATCTCTTTCCTTCTCTCGCCCTGTTTCAGCAACATCGAGTAATGCGCAAAGCCGAGATGAACGGGGAAAGTTGTCTCGTGTCAGCACGGCTAACAGTGAATTCGCTCTTCATTATGGCGGAACACCGGCTAATGCCTCTAGTCAGCCGCCTCAAGTGTCTTTCTACGACAACCTGTTGGCGAAGGAGATCGACTCTTCTATCCGTCATGAGATCGAGGCAAAGGTCGAGTACTTCAATGCTCATCGGGATCAACAACGCCTTCCTTCCTCTCACTCTGATCAAAATACAGCGAATGATGACGATGAGTCTCCAGAGCTTTCGATAGCCAAGCTCACCATCAGAGAGATCGAATCTTTCTGGAAGCAGTTGATTCTCACGACTGTTGCGATAGGAATTATGTGCATCGAAAGAAAGCAGTACGATAAAGGAATGAAGTACTTCATCAAAGCTGATGAGTACAGTCAGAACGATGACATGATCCCTGTGAAGATTGAGAGGAAGGAATACAGAGCTCTCGTCAAGGATGCCATGTCCTACTACTTCTTCAAGCGTGAGAAGTTTATCGCTGCTTTAGCTTACTCCTCGCAAGCTTTGGAGGTTTTTGAGATCCGAGGAACGAATCTCGAAGGGATCGCGACTTGTCTGCTGCACATCGCTTCCACGTACTGTCAGATGGGCAAGTTCAAGGACTCCCATAAGGTGCTCTTTCAGTTCCTCGCGATGGTTGAGAATGGACGACTGGCTTTGGAAGACGCTACTCCGAAGCAGTTGTGTTTGGTCGCTGTGGGCTATCATAACCTCGCTGTGGTGCAGTTGAAGCTCGCGATGCCTGACTTGGCGTGTAAGAGCTCACAGAATGCCCGAAAGATTGCAAGACTGTGTCTGGCCTACTCTAATCGCTGGATTGATGTCTTCCAATACACTCATGAGATCGCAGTGAGTGATATGAAGTACGAGTTACAGTCACTTACGATTGATCAGATCACTCCAGAGCAAATGCTAATCATCAAAGAGCTCGCTGAGGCACTCTTTTCCATTGATTCCCAGGCTTGAAAGTAGTACTGAATAGTAGTGATAGTTTCTTTTGTTTATTTGTAAGTATTCTAAGCATAGAAGTCTAGAAGTATGCTTGTGGTATTAGTATCAGTTTATCTGGTATGAAAAGATCAATGTGGAAATAATACAGAGTCCAGTATCCTTGGAGGAGGTAATCGTATGAGAATCGATATCTCTCCTCCATCTTTGACCAACAAAACTTCTTATTATAGACACAGCAGCTGCTTCTAGTTGCTTCAATGACTGTGCACCATTGAAAAAAAAGGTTTTAATTTAAGTTTTTAATATTTCAAAAGTTTTGATGATCGTTGTGCGGTTATTGCTTGTTGGCCGTTGATTATTTTGTTGAAAGCAAATTACGAATTAGTACTTTGAACCTCACATCGCATCCCAGCAAATCCAGAGAAACAGCTACAAATCCCTGTTTCATAGTTGCAGATGCCTCTGCCTGAACAATCCCTTCCTGCTTCAGCCCCATAACCATTGACTGGATCACTACCTGAAGGACATTCTTGAAACTCGCAAGCAGAGCCGCGATAACCAACATCACAAAAGCATCCAACCGCCTTCATAGCATCCCACGGAAGATCGTATTTACGATCAGCTTTTGAAGCTAATAATTTTTCAGGCCAGCATTCTCCACGTCCATTGCAATTTTCAGGACAAGAACTTCTTTGACAAGCGACAACATCATAGCCAGGAAAGCAATTGCAAACACCCGTTCGATAATTGCAAATTCCTTTATTTGAACATTCGACTTCATATTATTAGCACTCACAACAGAACCAACCCAAGCAAATCCTTTCGGACAAGCACGAAGAGAACAATCGGGACCTGTCCATAATGGTTCATTGTCAAGACCCACAAAACAGTTACAGTTAATATTTATCTCACAGATTCCATGGCTCGAACACATATTGTCACACAATCCGCCTTTCCTTGATCGTCGTTTATCTGACACCGAACCCTGTTCCCATCTAATCGCAAAACTTGGGGCACTCGAAGGCATACTGGACGGAGGACTTGAATTCAAAGCCAAACTCAAGGATGGAGCAACAGTCGGAGGGATTGTTGCTGGAGAAAAAGTTGGTTCTACTGTTGGAGCCAAACTCAAGGTTGGAGTAGCAGTCGGGGCCATTGTAGGAGTCAATGTGGGTGCAGTACTTACAACAATCGTAGCATCTAAGGCAAAATTAGAAATTGAACACTCGCACCGAACAATTTTCGAAGTAGAATATTGTTCCACAGTTTCGCTGCCGTGACAAATATATCCTGTCTCGGAAAACAAGTTTGTGATCTCGATACATCCATACCACCCAGTGACTACCATGATGCATTGTGTACTAGGAAAAGTCGCTAACGAGCACGCAGAGAGTGTAGGTTGAGCGTTTGCATATCCATTTCCGCAACATAAATGCACTATTGGATAGCTAGCATCGTCGCAATCTGCATTAGTGAGTCCGTAGCTTCCAAAATCAAGAAGGGCCCATCTTGGAATCAGGTTTTGAGATGCAAAGACTTTAGAAAATTCAAAAGGGGATAATAAGAAAGAAGAAAACCGGAGAGAAATCCACCTTACATATTTCTGTTCTGCAGTTTTGCGCATTCACGCAAAATGCGCTTAGGATAAGAAGCAAAACAATCATCTTATGTAATAAAGCAGTGTGTTTCTTGTGAAGAGATCTCAAATTTCCATGAAACCGTTGCTCGTCGGATTAGGGAGTCGGGATTAGGGAGGCAGGGACTATGACTATTGTATGGTGGTGCTCAAGGATTTTTGAAGGAAAACTCAGGGTTTTTCTTTAAATGACGCTGCCCTATGAGTCTAAAGTTCAAGCAACAATAACACAATACTTTACAATATACAATACAATAGACAATACAATATACAGTACAATAGACAATGACTGTGTACTTGATCCAGATCAAAAGATTTCTCGCTGATCTTCCTCTTGTGGAAACCATCATGTTTATCGTCCTCGTTCTAATCACGATTTACAGAAAGCGTCTGAGCTCGAATCACGGCTACAGATACAAGCCTAGAGTTGAATCTGAATCAAGGAAAGACCAGCTAAAACGCCGCCGGTATAGTACAACGAAAGGAAGTGGGAGTTCCAATGGGGCAGAAAACGATAATTTTCAGATAACCGCCATCATTCACGACTTCAAGACGGAAGTTCTCTCCAACCTCATCACTGACCCGTCTGACATCTTCCTTGAGGAGAAAAACTCGCCTCAGGATACCTCGATGCCTACTTCCAGCTCTCAACAGCGAAAATCCACCCCTGATGGGCAATCGTCCTTCTTGAACTTCTCCAATGAACTCATTCTGCAGATCGTCGCTCATTGCGAGACGATGGACATCATCAAACTATCCCTCGTGTCAAAGCAGTTTCGGAAGGAGATAGTTAAGAACGAGTTCTTGTGGGAGCAGCTGTGGAAGATCACTTACTCCCATATCTGGCAAGACCCTGCAGTCGTGGAGATTCGCATGTTGCGGGAGATTCACTGGGATCCCCTCAGACAGTTCCCTGCACCACAATACGGCTGGTTTAAGTTCTATCTGGCTTTTGAGCTTTGTTGGATCGATTGGGTGAGTCTTTTTCTCTTGATCTCGAATAGTCTCGTCAAGCTAATCTGTTGTGATGTCAGCTGCTCGCAGGACTGTGTACGCGAGAAAAGTGCTATATAGCGATCAATGATGCGATCTTCCACCTTACAGACTTTATTCCTGAACATCCTGGATCAGCTGAGACTCTCTTGGATCACTCAGGAGGAGATGCGACTGACGTGTTTATGGACATCGGACACTCTGACTATGCTCTGGCTCTGATGGAGTCTTTCTGTATCTTCGACTCTCATGAGATCTATCTGCATAAGATGCACCAGCGAGTGCGAGTCTTTGCTGAGGGATACTACAATCACATCAAGATACGTCAGATCCCTGCCCTCACTGTCCTTCATGACGCCATGAAAAGCCTTCAGAAGAGTCTCGTGCGACTACATGAGAAGAGTCTGCTGCAGTCTGCGATGAGTCTCAGTGGTAAGTCTACGTCAGTGACGTTAGAGGAGAGTTTCCCTCTCGCGCCGAAGCTCAAGGCTTACCTCAACTGCGATGCCGGTGGTCAGCATCTTGGACAGTGCAAATCGTACTTCGACCCTCTGAGCAGAGAATGGGTGATCTGGCATACGTGTTGTGGGAGAGGAAAGGTGTTGCATGACGTGCCTCAAGAAATCATGGATAATTGCATCCTCAGAGACATCTTCGAGGACCACGAGTCCTGAGAGAGTTCTGAGCTCATAATAGTGTAGGGGTTTGTATTTGTTGTACATATTTATTTATTCATTCATCTAGTAGTAAACTATATGTAATCATAGATCTTTCTATTCACAGCATGTACATATATACCTGATAACTCTATATCAGTCTTACAAAGCAGTTATCCTTCTTCCTCCTCATACTCATACTCCTCTTCAGAGTCTCCCATCGGTGGTAAGTCGCTCTCGTCTAGATAACCCCCGACCTTGTCGTGAGAGGCGAGGGTCTTCGCCTTCTCCTTGCGAGCGATCTTCTCCTCTCGGTCGAAGGCTGCGTCAGCGATGAATCTATTCATAACACTCTCCACCTCTTCCTGATTCGCGCATGTTTGATAAGCTTCGAGTGCTGGCAGGTTCAGCTTGATGAATTCAGCTCCGAAGCTGAAGGGATAGAGCAATGTCAGCGCGTCTGACGGGAAGCCGGCGATAAACAGAGCGGCTGCAATCGCTTCAGCGGTATTCATCTTGAAGGCCTTTCCATAATTCACAGAGTTGGCGGCATGGAGTAACGGTAGTTTTCGCTGGTGCTGGGATCTGCCCATGGCGTGGAAGGGAATCTCTTCCAGTCTGTTCCACGAGCAATTGATCGCTGCGACGCCATACTGTTCGACTATCTGGCGATCTGCCGGACTTAGAAACTGTGTCGCTTCTGATGAGAGAACAATTCCCTGAAAGCTCTGGCCAACCTTGAGTTTCTTCGCGAATCCGAATCTCACCATCTTACTGCCGCTATCTCTGATGAGATAAGATAAGTTAAGACAGACAGGGACTACTGAGAGACATGAATCACCTCTTAGGATCATTTTGACCGAATTCCCACAGACTAACTCGAATACTTATTGTCTTCTCGAGGATTAATTCATCCTCGCCCTCGTCTTCTCCTTCGCTATGATCTGCTCCGACCTCTTCGATGTGTTCTTTCTCCTGGCGCTTGGAAAAGTTTCTAGGTTGGCCTCCTGTCGCAGAGTATCCCTTACCACCTTTATTGCGCCCCATCAGTCTCTTAGTCTAGGGTATTATTGATGTGTTGATGGTCTCTATTCTCTATATATATCGGTTGTTGATTGGCTTCAGAGATAGCGATGTAAAATATTAAAACACTTTGAGTAATGTAAAATAAAGAGAAGGTCTCGTTTACGTCATTTTCTTTCACAACGAATAACTGCAACAACGATCGAACCCAACCCCAACACCCTATAACACCACTTAACGACACAATAACCCTACAAGATATGACAGTCATCACAGCGATTCCTCTGCTCCTCATCATTCTACAGGTACTCCTCACCTCACGTGGAGTCAGAGGCTTTTTGAGTCAGGGCACTTGCAAACCCAACACCTCTCTGTTCATGTCTCAACAAGAGAGAACATGTATAGACCCTCCTCATCCTCTATTTCTAATATATTGACGCCTTGATTCGATATTGTTAATCTACTAGATATTATGGTGAAGCCTGATGGGGTTCAGCGGCGTCATGTCGGAAATATCATCCATCGCTTCGAGTCCAAAGGATTCCTTCTCAAAGCTTTGAAGCTGGTCCAGCCCTCTCGTGAGACCTTAGAGGAGCATTATCGTGATTTGAAAGCAAAGCCCTTCTTTCCGAAGTTGATGGATTACATGAGCTCCGGGCCTGTTGTTGCGATGGTAAGTGACCTTAATGGTCATAATAGTCGGTCTGACTTGCTCACTAACTTACTGACTCTTATAACTTCTAACAGGTCTGGGAAGGAAAGCAGGTTGTGAAGACAGGGCGAGCGATGCTGGGCGCTACGAATCCTTTGGAATCTGCTCCTGGAACGATTCGCGGAGATTTCGCGATTGACGTCGGCAGAAACATTTGTCACGGCTCTGACTCTGTGGACAGCGCAGAGAGGGAGATCGCTTTGTGGTTCAAGGAGGGTGTCGTGGACTACAAGTCTCACTCACAGGCCTGGATCTACGAGTAGAGGAGAGGAGAATAGAGTATAGGAGAGATTGGAGAGTAGAGTACAGAATCAAATAAACGCTTTTAAGAGACAAGAACAACTACTGCAACCACTCTACCCTCACACTGTAGACTACTTCTAGAATAATGCTAACAACAGTATTATGCTTCAAACCCCCTACACCTCACCTCCTCCCTCTCTCCTTCAAATTAAAGTATATGGATGCTCTATCCGTTAGAGATTCTGTCGTAGCAGACTCTGTGGAAGGCGAGTTTGTTGGAGAAGATGACTGTGCCAGAGTCGTGGCACAGTTGCTGACTGCGACTAGCACTGCCTTTCTCTGACGAGAGTACTGGCATCGAAGCAGCATTCGAGCGGTTCTTCGGTCCCCAGATGAGAATCTGACTCTTCTCTGAGGGGAGGAGGTAGTTCGACTGTGACGAGGACAGAGGTCCGGCATCCATCGAGAGCAATCGCAGACAGGCGGAACAGCGGATTTGCTTGGAATCTATCTTGATCGCTCTGCGTTGGCCGTGGTTCTTCTGTCGGAGGAGATTGAGTGCGTCATCGCCGAGGATCGCCTTCGAGGATAGGAACAGATCGTCTTTGAATACAAGCTCTCGGAACATGCGCACCATCCTCTGACGTAGCAGAGGGATCTGAAGGTGAGGCTTCAGCGATCGAAGGACTTTCTCTGAATCAAGGCGCGACACCCCCAGGTTGTCGAAGAGGTCTGGGAGGAACTCAGGGTGATCCAAAGCGAAGTGAATGACGTCATTCCACAGCTCTTCGTTGTTCAGAGAAGATCCGGGAGTGATGTAGGACTGTGACTGCTGCTGGATCGGTGCACTGGCGAAGCGAGTGCCCTGACGCTTCACTCCTCCCTCCACCAGCATGATCGAGTCGAACTGATCCTCGATGACGTCAATGGCGAGGGAAATGTCGCCGATCTCTCGCAGCAGCAGGTTGAGCGCTTTTCGTCGTTCTCCTCTGACGGAGTAGATGAAGATCATCTCCGCGTAGAGCGGCTGAGGGGTGTGTGTCTGACACTCCTGCAGGCACTGCTGCAGGTCTGCCAGTCCTGATTTCATGAAGGTGATGAAGTCGCTCTCGAAGATCCTCTTTCGCCTCTCGATCGCCTCTGTCGACCGCACATCATTCACTGCTTCCTCTGATGGCGATGACGTGTTCGTCTGACTCTTAGAGAGGTAGGAAGGCGATGGCGCGAACTCCGTGTAGAGCTTGACCTGACGTCGATGCAGATCCTCAAATTGCTCTACATCAGCGTAGAGCTCGCGGGTGGTTGGGTCGGAGAAGACGAGGTGCAGGTACCAGAAGAGAAGTCTGGCGTCCACTGACAGCTGACTCGCCACCTGTTTGATCGGCAGCTTGTCGACATTGTTGAGCAGTAGCTTGCCTGACAGATCCTTCGAGATCTGAATCAGATTGATGATCTTGTTCTCGATCGCTGAGAAGAGCGACTCCTTCTCAATGAGCTCGAAGATCTGTCGATACTCTGACATAACCTCGCGGTCGACGTTCGTCGCACCACCTTTCTCATCCACTGAGGACGAGGAGGTGGAGGATGTGTTGATGTTCATCTGAAGGTACGCGATCAAGGCTTTCTCGTGTTGGTTGGACAGGAGATACAGGTGAGCGAGAGCAGCGAGATAATACGACTTATTGCCTCGCAGGAAGCCACTGTGATCCCTGCCAGCTCCTACTTCCTCCTCCTCTTCTTCCTCCAAGTATTGCAGACTAGAGGACAGGCGACTGTTCGTCAGCGACTGCAGGCGATCGATCATGTTCTTGTGGTCGAAAAGAGCTGGTTTCACCTTGCTCCACATCTTCACTGCCTCGAGGAAGTGTTTGGGCTGCTTAGAGAGCAAGTCCGTCAGCACCTTCTCATAGGAGGAGAGGGAGAGGCGGCGACTGACGTCTACAGGGATGTGAGGACACAGAGTGATGACGGCGCGGTGCTCGATGAATCGCTGGATCCACGTGTCCCATAGCTGCTGGTCGGGGCCGATCAGTCGTGCGCACTCTGCCGCGGCCTCAGATAGCATGTTTCTGTCGAGGAGGTGTTCGAGGTAGAGGCTGAGGAGGTCGGAGTATTGGTAGAGCTTGAAGGAGTTGCGATCGTCTTTAGCGATGTCTACCGCCAGCTTCAAGTTCTTCTGCTCTAGCGCGACTCTCACCCGGTCATTGACGTCACGAACGCGGGCGACGATGACGTCCTCTGACGACACCACGAAGAGCAGCGGCGCATTGCCTCTGTCGCCGCCACGTGTTTGCTGGTAGTTCTTCAGCTGCCACTTAGAAGCGTCGAGGCTGTTGTTCTGACACTGGTATGACGTCAGCAGCGAGTAGGCGAAAGGTCCCTTCAAGTTAACCCCCTTCAAGGACAAGACGTCAGCGCAGACGATGTCTCCAGTCTTCGCCTTTGCGATGATCATCTCTGGCTCGTTCGTGACGTTGTGAGGCAGAGAGGAGTCCATGGACTCGTCAGGGTTTCCCTCCTCTCCTAGAAACTCGCTCTCCTCAGGGGGTGTGTAGCCCAGGTAGATGACGTGTTCGTCATCTAAGGGGAAGAGACCGCAGATAATGCAATCCGTTTGCCATGACACGATTGTGCGAGCAACTTTGTTGCTGGTGGAGGAGGAGAGTACGTCATTGCCCGCATCTTCGATTCTGACGATCTTACAGGAATCTGCCCAGCCGACCATCAGCTCTCTCTCGTTACGCCAGAAGAGACTGCAAGGAAAGGGGTCCTCTATTCCGACACCGTAGGGAGGCTGTAGCTGGCAGATCGCAGTCTGTGTGGACACATCCATCACTCGCACGACACAGACGTCAGCCCAGGCCACGTAGTTGCCCTTCCACGCGATCGAGATGACGGGTGTTCCATCCCCAGGGAAGAGCAAGGCATCCTTCTGAGAAAATCTAGCGGGTTTATGGTAGATGAGACGACCCTTCTCAGTGCCTACGAGGAAGCTGCGATCTCTCCTGTTCCCTGCAATGACGCCTGTCTCTAGAGCCACGCTAGTAACAGGCTCGCCCACACTCATCACTGCTTCCTTCGACTCGTCTTGTGACAACAATATCAGCACCGCTTGGCCATCGTTGGAGCAACTACAGGAAGAGCTGATATAAAACGAGAGAGTGAAGGTGAGAGAGTCGAACCTTAAGATATGCAGCGACGAGTCCAAATACAGAGAAATAGAGTTCACTGCTGAATGGTGAGTTCGAAATTTATGCAGTTTCTGACCAGCGAAAGAGATAACTTGGATTTCTCCGGTCTCCAGTCCGAGCACAATGTAGTTTGTCTCAATCGCTGCGACTGTCACCTTTGATTGAGCGAAAATCGACTCCACTCCTCCCTGAAAGAGAGTGAAGGTTATAATATTAAGACATATAAAGAGACAGTAATGACCTGGAGCCTCTGATACTTCAAGATATCCTCCATCAAAGAGCTTGTTTTATATATAGATGATATGATAGCTACAGATGAATTAAGCAATTGACTTAGACAAGAGGACTAAAAAGCGCTTCTTAATTTGAGAAAAGCGATTCTTGAAGATTCGCTTATCATCAACGTTGACTTCATCATTCAATGGTCAAGAGCTAATAAACAACAGACCTCATCCATTACAACCACAAACACACACTGATCCTGTCATGAACTCCTCTGAGATCAGCTATCTGCGAGAAATTGTCGAAGAAAATGACGAAACTGAGCAAATCTTCAGCTCGAAAGATACCAACGATGTCGTCGTAGCTGTAAGACAAATGTCGATTGAATCCATGGGCGATGTGAGTCTCAAAAGAGAAATTCATTCAGCTACGAGCTTGGAGGTGACAACTACATCAACTAACGCATTAGTTCCTAGTCCTAGAGCGGGTTCGTGTGAGACAGGCCTCGAGATTGGCCTCGATCTAGACCAGCCAGACTCAACTCCCTGTCCTGCCTCTTCAACTATCAAAGTTTCTGAATCTGCAAATATACTTGACGAAGAGTTTCGTCCAGTGCCAGCGGAGGAGGAGGTGAAGGTGGAGGTTAAGATAGGTCCCCAGCACTTCGAACTCTTGAAGCTCCTGGGGGAAGGCGCATTTGGAAAGGTGATTCTTGTACAGTCGCGTTTAAACAAGAAACTGTATGCGATGAAAGTGATCTCAAAGAGGCTTCTGCGAAAGAAGAACAATGTGATGTACATGAAGTCAGAGCGCGACATTCTCACCAAGATCACCCACCCTTTCCTTGTCAGTCTTTGTTTCGCGTTTCAGTCACAAACAAAGTTGTTTCTGGTTATGCAGTTCCTTCCAGGCGGAGAGTTGTTCCTTCACTTGAGGAAGAGAGGCATCATTCAGGAGAGAGACGTGCAGTTCTACCTGGGAGAGATGATCATCGCCATCGACTTCCTACACAGCAAAGGAATCATACACAGAGATCTGAAACCCGAGAACGTATTGTTGAGGAAGGATTCTCATGTGTGTATCACAGACTTTGGTCTTGGTAAGTGATACATATAACCGCTCCCTCTGTCTCTCTTATCTCTCTGACGATCTCTCTTCTCTGATCTTTCTTTTGCTCTGTTAACATAGCCAAGGAGATCGGGGATGGAAAAGCTGCAAGAACTCTCTGCGGTACGTCAGAGTACATGGCGCCTGAAATGCTCACGAGAAACGGCTATGGCAAGGCTGTGGACTGGTGGGCTCTCGGCGCTCTGACGTATGAGATGCTTGTTGGAAAGGCTCCCTTCACCGCGAAAACACAGAAAGACCTCGATAAGAAGATTCTGACAGAGAAGGTTTCTCTGCCGCCCTATCTCACTGCCTCGGCTCACTCTCTCCTACGAGGAATGCTCGACAAGGACATGTAAGCACATCACATCACTTCACACCATAACACACGTCACACTCACCTCTCGCTGATCTCTTAGGAACAAGCGATTGGGTTGTGCGAAAAGCAACATGTTTAGTATTGGTGGCGTCACTGCACTGAAGCAGCACGTCTTCTTCGATGGTCTGAACTGGCAGAGACTCGCTAACCTCGAACTCTCTCCGCCCATCGACCTCAGAACGACCAATTACACTACTGCCTCAAGCTCCAAGCCGCAATCCAGCAATAAACTCCCTAAAGCTTCCAGTTTAGTTGATGGCGGAGGAAAGGACAAAGTCAAGGATAAGGCGAAGGAAGATGGAGTGGAAGAAGTCCCTCCTTCAAGTGACGTGGAGGAAGACAATGCAGTCGTGGAAACCCTGGATGAGGACGACTTCGTTCGCACTTTGCGCTATTTCGATGCCGAGTTCACTGGACAGGTCTTGTCTCGCTCGATAGTGGAGGACACGCTGACGCCAATGACGGGAACGACAGCAGCGCACACACCGAGACCCGAGTCACCGAATACCGCCGAGGCGGAGGAGTTTGTGAACTTCGAGTATGTGGATGAGTCAGTGACGTATTCGAAGCAGCAGATCGAGGAGTTCGAGGAGTTGTTCAAGATCAAGCAGCAGAAGGCGACGAAGAAAAAGATGTTGAAGCAGAAGAAGGAAGAGATCAAGCAGAAGGAAGAGGAGGAGAAGAGAAAGAAGTTAGAAGAAGCGAGGAAGAGAGAGGAGGAGGAGAAAGAGAGACGTAAAGAGCTCGAGCGACAGAGAATGTTGTCGCAGCAGATCGAGCAACGTCAGCGAGCTCGAGACCAAGCAGTGAAATCACTCGCGAAAGAGAAACAAGATCTTCTCGCCCAACAGCTCGTGCACCAGGAAAATGTCCTTGCGGTGCAGAAGAAGATGAAGAGTGTGCAGAAGAAGCTGCGAGACATTCAGGAACTCAAGGAAAAGCTTAAGAAGCAAGAGAAGAGCATTGATAAAGATCAGCAGGCGAAGCTCAGCAAGGAGCCGTCACTGCTCGCGGAGTTGCAGCAGTTTCAGCAGGAAGAGAGTCAATTGGTGCAGACTCGAGACACACACGATCAGCTGTTTGTATCGTTTGCTTCTCGGGAAGAAGCGGTAGTAGCAGATCATCGCAAGGAAGAAGATCTCGATCGTCAGCTCCAAGCGACGTTCACCCTCGTCCCACCTCCTCTTCAGAAGAAAGAAGAGGTGAAGGAGGTGGTGGCGAATCAATCTCCAGTTGCGGCTACCACCGTGATCGCTCCATCCTCTACACCAGCGACAGAGAAGAAGGTGTGGTCTGGGGTTGTGCTGAGCTCTGCCAATGGTCAGAAACCTTCTCAAACTCTACCAGTGAAAGCTGACGTCACTCCGCCTCCTCCGATTGCTCCTGTCCCTCCCCCTGATACTAGTACCAACCCCTCCGAGACAGTCAAGGCAGGAGGAGTTAGTGAGGAGTCGTGGGAGAGAGTGGGAGGTGCTTCGACTAAGAGTAATAAAAAGAAGGCGAAGAAATGAGCGGATAGTAAGATGACTCTAGTGTGGGGTTTCGATGGCTTCTGATCATACTAATAATTGGGAGGGACAGTGGTAGTTATAGTGCGATGAGAGATGATCTAGAGATGGAGGAGGAGGTAGCAGGGAGCATACCGTTTCCTTCATACCTATTATCACATATTACTTGTTATATGATGCTTCGAGACACAGTAAACACTGTAGCGTATTATATTGGCGATAGCCTTTATCGCGAGTATAGGACTAGAGTATGACGTGTTTCTTAGTGGTAGATTTAGTTATGACGTATTCACAGTTAGAGCAATTCTTCTATTAAATTAAGCGATTCAGTGCAAATACGTCAGCGCTTCTTTGTTCGAGTTAGTCGACACTGTTGCTGACGTTGAGCGAGGACTCGAAGTTGATGAATGACGTGGCCTCTGCTGACGTGTCAAGCGGGGAGAGCTGGAAGAGAGACTCTGACGACAGCCGGTCACCTCCTTGTTCTCCCTCTAAATGAGGTGACGGGATCTCCACAGACATGACTGACGTGTTCTTCGCTCGCACTGTCTCAGTGACGTCACTCGCTCCTGATCTCTCGTATCGAGAGATAATGTCATCCCAGTTAATGCCTCGCACTCCCTCGTCCTCCTCCTCTTCAGGTGACGTCAAAGTGATGCTCGCGAAAGAGGCGCCTCTACTGCGACTCCCTCTACCTCTACCTACCTCCACCTCCTCCTCGCTCTCCTTATCCTTTGACCGCGACCGAGACAGCGCTCGATACAGGCGACTCTTCTTCTTCGATGAAGATGACGTCAGAGTCTGGGCGGGCGGGTCTTCTGTGGCGATGGGCAGGAAGGGGGCGGAGGAGTAGAAGGGCAGCGAGGAGAAGGAGAAGTCTGGCGACATTCGCTGCATGATCGCTCCGATCGCCTCTGCTGTCATTCGACTCGTCTCAGCAGCAGCAGAAGACGCTGACACCTGAGGAGGTGTAGAGGGAGAGTTCGCATGCTCTGACATCATCAGCTCAATGCGATCGCCATCAGCTCTTATAACGAGAGAAGGGGCCGAAGGTGCTTTCTTCTCACCTCTTCCCTGCACTTCCTTCACCCCCTCTTTATGAACTTCTCTCTTGCTGTCAGAGATTTGAGGAGTCGACGTCAGCACGGCGTGGGCCGAAGCTGGCCGCACTCTTTGAGTCGGTTGAGGCCGAATGACGTGCGGCCTCGCTTCCTCCGCCACATCATACACCTCCTTGTGCTCCTCAGAAGAGTGAACAGTGACCACGTCAGTATTGATGAAGACCTTCCTCTGCTGCCTTGTATCAGAGGGTGACGTCATCTCTTGTTTGAGTAGATCGACGTCCTCATTCTGCAGATCCTCTCTGCCTCTCTCGATATCGCGGAAGAGTCGCTGACGTAGCTTCTGCTGACTCATCGCATCGTTGGCGCTCCTTGGTCGCCTGTTGTTAGATGTGGGTGACTGGCTCTGACGAGTGTAAGGGGCGGTGGGGTTGTGAAGGATGGTCTCTTCTCTGAGCTCGTCTAGGAAGAGATAGATCTCATAGCAGCTCTGACAGACTGGCACGCTGTAGTAGAACCTGCTGGGATGCACTACCGAGAGAGCGTCGTGATACACTGTCCTTCGATACACGGCATTGAGGTCCTCCCAGTCTGACGTCACTGCCGGCACAGAGGTGATGCGAAACTTCCTCGCATCCTCCTGACACCTCTCTGCCACCTTGTTCATGTGACGTCTGATGAAGTAAGCGAATATCTGCCCCACCTGTTGTATCGAGAGAGTGACGACATGACGCACGACACCTGACATGACATGGCTGACTCACCTCTAGGTTAGCTAACTTGTTGCGAATGACGAGAGACTTCACTGACGTGTTCAGCGCTTCTCCCACTACCTTGTTCTCACTGCGTGCGAGGAGCACTGACTTCAGCGAGAGTCTGAAGGGGCAGGCGGCGCTCTTAAAGCCGACCTGTGCTGAGGGCGGCAGATCGGACACAGCAGCCCTCGCCGCCTTGCGACTGACGTCATGTTCGGTGTAATAGATGTCTCCCGCAGCATTCGTCACCACGACGTGGCGCTCCCCTCGCACCTCGGCATACACTACCTTGCACTACAGAGATGAAGAAGGGGTGAAGAGATGGTCTGACATACGATAAGCTGCTCTGACTCACCTGTTCCTGGAACCAGCAGTAGTCGCCGAAGCACTCCTTCCCATTGCTGTGAGAGAGACCGCGCCAGAAGGCGGCGCCGCCCAGCGTGTCCGCCGTGTCCACCGTGTCATAGGAATTGAAGGAGACAGCGCGGCGAATGACGTCATGGGTGTCCTTTTCCTCGTCATCTTCTTTGTCGACGAAGGAGCCGCTGACGTAGTCTATGCTCCTGCGAAGAGTGTTGATGCGTTGCTTCTTGTCTGCGCGGTGAGGGGCAGTAATGGGGTGACGTACTTTAAAGAAAGAGTGCAGGGGCTTGGGCACTGCCTGCAGGTCCTCGCCCTGGTAGGTAGTGCGGTGACAGTAGCCTGCAGTCGGTGCCTGGTAGCGCTTGCTCTGACCTTTGTCCGACCAGAAAGAGGCGGTGTTCCTCGACACCGACAACGTGGCACTCTTAGGCCGATTGTTTGACAACGACACTGACAGTCCATTGCGATGCTGCATCATCTCCTCGATCATCGCTGACGTCGCTCCCATAGTTTGATTGGACTTGGGCGACTGCGGTGAGGGCGGCGAGCTGGGTCGGGGAAATACTGACGTGGCCTTGTGGGAGTGGTTGGGAGGGTGGTTGGGCTTCGAGTCAGTGCGGTTGACGAGTGGTGTCTTGTCATCCGCCGCGACGAAGACCAGGTCAGGTCTCTCCTTGCGCAGGGAGTAATCCTCATTGGCGGGCTTGAAGTAATTCGCCCGATGCGCAAAATCAGGTGCCGGAATGGTGACAGTCTCTTGATTGGATAACGTCACCTTCAAAGCCTCTGACGACTCCTCTGTGATGATATCCAGACCTCTCTGGCTCTTCCCTCTCAAGAAGAGGGTAGGCGGTCTCCCGGCGCTGTGGCTGTCATCCGCCGAGGTGCCGGTGGCGAAGGAGTCACGGGAGGCGCTGCCCAGGGCATGACCATTGGGCGGTGCGACAGGCAAGAGTCCTGACTGCTCGTGAGGAAGAGGGAAGGAGGGAGGAATGCCGTCGAGGAACACGTGGCGATCGAAGTCTCGATAGAATAATACCGGCATCTTCATGAGAGTGACGTCACGCACAGCGACGAGGAAAGGATCCCAGGTGGAGTTAAAGGCCACTTGGAAGGAGAGGTGCTCCACTTCGCCTGAGGAGGTGTATTCGAGGTGTCTGGCGAGGGCTGTGCCGAGAGCTCTGAGTCTGTCTGACATCGGCTGCTCCAGCACTATCACTCGCTTGCACTTGTTAGTGTAGCAAGATAGCGGCGGATCGCCCAGAGAGTCCAGCAACTCATGACTCTGGTGGACGAGGGAGCCGTTAGAGGCGCGGGTGACGCGGTGTTGGAAGATGCCATTCCCCTTCATCGCGAAACCGCCGATGTAAACCTGCACAGCGACGACCTCCCTCAAACCACTGGACAGAATAGAGCCCAGCTCCTTATCTGTCGCGAGATAAGAGCTCAGAGACTTGTCTGCTCGCACGAACCACACAATTGCGATCTTGGGCTTAAGCTCCGCGGACTTGTAGCCCTTGAACACGTTAGACTTCTTCCGCATGAAATCCACGATAACGACAACAGAGTCGAGCTTCTCTGCTCTTTTCTTCATGATTTCTCCAGATTGTTGAGAGGTGAATAGCCAGGAATGCGGAGTGCCGTTGGAAAGGAGGATTGTGTCGAGGATTTGAACTTTTGGTTTGCGAATAGCGTCTGATGTCCAAGCATTCTTCCAAAAATAGAAAAAGCTCTCGAGCTTAGAGAACTCCACTCGATAGCCAGTTTCATCATCCATCGTTTGCTTGATGGTTTGTTGATAATAGTTGATACTGTTAAGATCTCTCTGCTATGATATCTCTTACTGTATCTCTTCTATGTCTATGTGATCCACTCTATCGAGAGAGACGTTTCAAAATTAACACTCCGGCAACTCGGAAAATTACTACCGGCACTCCGGTTAGGGGAAGTTTCAAAATCAAAAGAAATCAAT
>VKHI01000497.1:0-22803 GCA_015145745.1 Poterioochromonas sp. DS
TTGTTTCATCCTTTCTATTCGACATTAATTACTGCAACGGGTGATCGAATCTTCGCTGATGATTGTGACACTTCTTCATGTAGTGAGACTGATAGTGATAGCGAAGACTTGACAGAGATGGGGAGCAGTGGTCATTTAGGAAAGAGAAAACGAAAAAGTGTCGAAAGAGAGTCGAAGGAGGAGAAGGAGGAAGAGGAAGGGATAGACTCTAGACTGTCTATCTGGTCACTTCCTAAGACTCAACTCTACTTTGAAGAAGAGATGAAGACTATCACTCTAGAAGAGAAGTCCTTCACTTTTGACTCAGTACTTCCTATGTTAGATGATGAGGAAGATGAAGAGGGAGAAGTAAAGAATGAATAAGAAGAGAAGAGGAAATGGTTAATTTACTCTTCTTGACTTCATGCTAAAAAACTATATTCTTATGATTCTTAAACTAATTAAAACTAAAATAACTAGATAGGTAGGAGAGAAAGACACTTGTAGAATGCTCGGAACAAACTAACAGGATTTGTTATGTCTTCTACTTGCAACAGTTACAAGTTATTCTGAATGAGTGAGAGAAAAAGAGGTGAGGAGGGAGCTGCCTAACACGAGGTCAGCGGTTGTTTGTTGACTTGATAACAGCCGAAGAGAAGTGTGAAAAACCAATACTTTGATAAGAACACAGGAAAATACAACTGACTACTTCCAATCATTTTAATAGAGATGAGGTAATGCCAACCATTGAGCAACCTATAACAACAGCAACACACACAAATTCGATCAAATCACATATAAACGAGAAAGAAAGAACATTACCTTATTCCAGATCACTTCTCTTGCAGCATTAATCTCAGCAGTATCAGTAGGACTTGAAGGATGAGTCCAATAGTGATGACTCGCTCCATTGACCCATTGTGTTGGTTCATAGGCATTAGGTGGTACTAATACACTATTTGCTCTCCATGGATCAATTTCACCATTCGTGAAGATGATACGACTACCAAGAATATCATCACCACCATAGATGGATAATGTATTTTGAATCTGCGCATCTACTTCTTCCTTTGTAACACCAAATGCTTGTAAACAAAGATCATAATCAACATCAATCGTATGCAATCCTTGTGTATATGGACATTTGGAGCCAACATTACATGTCTGATAGAAACCCCATTCAGTACATGTTTGGTATAACCATGATCGATCAGGATTCTTTGGGGAGGAATAAAATTTAACCACCGCATCGTAGGAAGGGACACTGCAGGTAGGACTTTGTTCTTTCGCTAATGCAGCTAATCGTTCAATGGAGGTACCAGTGGCAGTGGTAGTAAGGTAATTACAGATGGATGAAATATTACATAATGGTGTCGTGCAGGCAGGATCATTGGATTGGACTGGGAGGTAGACGACACCGTTACCAGCGAATTCTTCGCGATTCTTTTCGTTCTCTAATGTACCTGGGACACAGATGTTAAACTGCTTTTCAAGTGAACGACGTCCGTCAGCGGTTTGTAGTTGATTACCGACTTCTTGATGTCCTTCAACAATAATATTTAAACATTCATCAGAACCACCAACAATTGGTGCCTTCATTGATTCTGCAACAACTTCATTATAACCAACCATATCAACGACTGGTTCTAATGGAGCAGAGGAAGAGACAGCGCCGTAAATCAAATGTGGGTAGCGGAAACGAGCAAGAGCAGCCACCATACCAGGATAAGAACCACCCCAGGTAATCCAACGATTGGATGGTGTAAGCTTATACTGTTCATTAATTAATTGAACAAAGGTAGCAATATCACCTAATGCTTGTTCAGTATTTAAATATTTCAAGTTATCAGTGGAGAAGTCATCGAAGGGGTTTGAGGGACCATAATAGCGATGTTCTAATGCCAGTAATAAGGCATTATACTTTGGAGCAATTTCAACCATGTCATTACAATGAACTGAACTTACTAAAACAGATCGGTCTAATGGTGGACCTTCACCTCCAACACAGAGAAAGACTGGAGCATTCTCTTCACCCTTCCAGAAGGTATCATTTAAGAAGTATCTTTGTTTAAAAGTGGTAGTTAATTCACGATTAAAATGATCTAAACGTTGATCTAAGAAACGTTCATATTGATCACCAACAAAATTGTTCGCTTGATATGGTTGTTTATAGTTAGTAAACTCTTTCACTTCTCGTTTAAAATCTCCGTTATAAATGAACTTTCCTCTGTATCTCTCAGGCATAGCTGAGAGAAGATTTGGGAAGCTAACAAGCAAGACAACAACTAAGACTGGAAACATCATCCTTTCTTTTCAATTATTAGACCAAACGCGGACTTGTTTGTTTTATTTGATTGTTCAATGATCAGCACATAGTGCAACTTTCGAAGTTTCGAAGTTTCGTGGGTTGGGTCAGACAGACGACGGGCGAAGATTCGGGCAAGGGCGACTTTTTAAATTATTGCATTGCACATAGGTTAAGTGAAAAAGATAGGTGAAGAAACTCTCAGATAAATCTCTTATTTCCATAACATAGCCATCGATGTATTAGAATCAGAATCCTTCTTCATCACTTTAGCGACAGCCATCTCGAAATCTTCTTGTGTAACATGGATACGACGTTCTCTTAATGCAAACATACCAGCTTCAGTACAAACAGCTTTACATTCTGCACCTGATGCATTATTCATTTTTTCAGCAATTTTCACTAAATCAATTCCACGCATTAAATTCATTCTACGACTATGAATACCTAAAATTTCTGCTCTTGATTGTGCAGTAGGATTAGGGAATTCAATCTTACGATCGATTCTACCAGGTCTTAATAAAGCACTATCTAAAATATCAATACGATTTGTTGCCATGATCACTTTAATATTTTGTGTTGCTTCGAAACCATCTAATTGTGCAAGAAGTTCTAACATAGTTCTTTGAACTTCACTATCACCTCCTTGTGATCCTTCTTGACGTTGACTACCAATAGAGTCAATTTCATCCATAAAGATAATGGTTGGGGCAGCTTCACGTGCCATGACGAATAATTCACGCACCATTCGGGAACCTTCACCAATATATTTTTGAACTAATTCTGAACCAGAAACACGAATAAAAGTACAATCAGTATGATGGGCAACAGCTCTTGCTAAAAGTGTCTTTCCTGTACCAGGTGGACCATATAATAAGACACCTTTTGGTTGTGCAACACCTAACGCTTCGAATAATTCAGGATGTTTAATTGGTAATTCAATAACTTCTTTAATCTCCTGGATTTGCTTTGTTAAACCTCCTACCATATCATAGGTAGAATCAGGGACTTTCTCGACCTATCATCAAGCAAAAAGGACAGAGGGTAAGAGTTAAGAAGCTAAAATAAAGAATGTAAGAACAAACCTTCATGAGAGAGACTAAAGGATCAACTTTAGTTGGAAGGATCTTATGAATTGCATAAGAGTCAGATCTTAATGCAACACGGGTATTTGGAGTTAATTTATTCACATCAATATCTTTCTCCATATCCACAACATATTTTCCTTCAGGATTAACTTTGACAAGAACCTTTAACTTGCCCATTGGTTTCACAACTTCACCAATATAGGAGCCAGGTTCATGCAACTGTGATAACTCCTCTCGCATTAACTTGACTTTGTTATTTAACTCATTTCGCTGAGCCTTTAGGCGTTCGAAATTTTGAGTTTTATCTCGTATTCTAATTTGTAATTCTTCAATTTTGCTAATGTAGTAGCTATTGCAAAGAACGAAATTACAGTTGTTCCACCAGAGCGAAGAAGGAATGTTTCTCACCTTCTGAGACCTTGATCACGTGTACTATCACTAACCAATGAAGGGTTATCAATAGTAAGAGGTTCTTTCGCAGCTACTTTCAACATGTTATGCTGGGTGATAAAACTTGGAAATCGATTCTCTTCGAAAAGCAAATCAAATCATAGTGTTGCATTAAAAACTCATACTTTATCCTGTGATAAAGCTAATTTTATGATTTATTGAATAATCGAGAAATATGAAACTCGAAAGTCGGAAAATAGAAGGAATTTATGAGGAAAAAGTGTTGGGCGATTTTGAATGATTGATTGTGAAGATTGTTCTATATTTATCATAATCGAGTGATTCAGACACCTAGGACAGACGAACACCAATCTCATCTTCAGTAGTCTTCATAATAGTCGTAGTAAATACCTTGAAAATGGGAAAGAAAGCCAATCAAAAGGTTCTGGCAGCAAAGTCTGCCTCGGTGACGACATCTGGGAAGGCAGACTGTAAACCTCCAACTGAAGAGAAAAAGCCAAGTATTATGGATAGTGTAGAAGTACTTTTACATGATTTAGAAAGTCTAATTTCAAATCATCCAACAGGAAAACATGAAGAAAAAGAAAGAATCCTACAACAGCTTCTTCATGAATATAAACTAATATCGGTGAAAAATAAAGTTGATAGTAAGCGTGAAGAGCTTTTAACACAAGAAACATTAGAATTAGAACGTAAAAATGATGAAACTCAACAAGAAGTTAATGATTTAAGAGAAAATTATGCAAATGCTGATGCAAAAATATCAAAATTAGAAAATTTATCACAAGTATTAAATTTTCGTATTAAAAGTGTTGAAAGTAAAGCTGCAGAAGATATTAAAGCAGAAAAAGCTGATCGTTTGAAAATGAGTTATGATTTTTCTGAGAAAATTAAAGATATTTCCAATAAACTTGATATATTAGGGAAAAAACGAGAACAAATTATTACTGAAAATCAAAGATTAAAACAAGTGTTAAAACAGTGCTTGGATGATTACGATCATGAAAGACAAGCTGAGAAAGAAGCACAAGCTAGAATGGTGAAAGAGTTAGGTGAAGTGATTGATGTTGGTGAAACAACGACTCCTTCTCAACCTCAACCAGACATCAACACCCAACCAACCGACGCTACTACCGACGCACAGAAAGAAGACCCTGGAGAAAACGTTGAAGGTGAGAGCTCAACCAAAGAGGAAGAGCCAAAGAAGGAAGAAAACGATGAAGAAAATGATGAAAACGATCAAGTAGAACAACAACCTCCAAGTGCTTTAACATTAGTAATGAATGCCATCATGTCAGGTAATCCTGAAGATATCGCAAAAGCATTAATGAATGATAAAGAATTATTACAATTAGAATCCCAATTAAGAAAAGAAGATCATTTAATGAGTATAGAAGATTCTTTATCTAAATTAAATCAATATCGTTTACAAGAATATACATTAAGAGAAAAAGTGAATACATTTATGGAATTATTTGATCAATTTCAAATAAGATTAACAGATTCAAATCAATTATTTAAAGTTAAACAATTAAAAGTTGAAGAAATTACCAAAGATATTAAACATTTAGAAAAATATAATTATGATTATAATATACGTATGAATGATTGTAAACAAACAACAAATATTATTAATGAACAATTATATAAAATTGAATTAGAAAAAGAAAAAGTATTAAAAATTATGGATAAACAAAAATTATTAATTGAAAGATTTCAAAATGATGTGAATAAAATTGAAGATATTATTCATAATAACAACAATAACAATAGCAATAGTAATAACGACAGTACTCAAAAGTAAAAATAGTAATTCAGATAGAGATTGAATTGATGTTTGATGTGTGAAGGCTTTTGAACCTGTTTTTTGTTGTAAACAAAGAATATATCTTTTTTTTTTTTCCTTGTAACTCCCGCGAATGCACTATTTTTTATGGTGATACATGCGTCCCAGTCTTTCTCTTGAAATGAACTGTCGTCATTGATGCGAACACCGAAATATATTGAAACCTTGAGGAGGATACTTAGAGTTAATCAATGCAATGGCTACAAAAATCGAAAAGAAGAAAAGATGGAAATTGATACTTCCGTATTTTTTAACTTGCAAATTTCACGTGCGACAATTCACCATAATCTGCCTTGTATCAAGGGAAGCGTCAGTTTTATTGAGAACAAAAAGATCCTTCAGTTCTCAACAACAAGATTGATGATGGTCCATCATCAAACCTCAAAGTGTAATAAAAAATTCGTGATTCTAAAATGAGCGAAGAAGACTTCACCAATCCAACAACTGTCGTTGATCTTCATGCTCATTTCCTGAGAGAAAGAGGATACACCAACTTCACTGCTTGGAGATCCGATCCAAGGAATTTCTATATAGGAAGAAGTGGGTTTGATACAGTTGGGGGTGAGACCGTTCGGAGGGAAGGGTCTGTATGGGGAAATCCTTTCAAAGCTGGTCGCGACGGCGACCTTCGCTCTCGGCTATTCCAATACAAACGTTACATTCGTGGAAAGATCGAGAGAAAAGAGGTGGATTTGTCAGAGCTTCATGGAAAGAGATTGGGTTGCTGGTGTGTCGGGAATGCTGAGATATGTTTTGATGCTAATCTTCCCGTTGATCAATATGTTTGTCATGGCCAAGTGCTCTTAAAGATTCTACAAGAACGATAAAATCAGTTCAATGAGAATCATGATTGTTCAAATATAAATTGTTGGTTTATTTTATATATTACTGTTAGTCTAATTGTAAGAAAAAGAAAAATTCCATTTTCCCCTTTTATATTTAGATTAAATTAAATTACAAAAACTTGAGTAGAATACTTGTCAATAGTAACAATACAATACAATACAATACATACATAATAAGTCATAAGAATATATTAACTGTCTACACTTTAT
Organism: Poterioochromonas sp. DS; assembly: GCA_015145745.1. NCBI lineage: Eukaryota > Synurophyceae > Ochromonadales > Ochromonadaceae > Poterioochromonas > Poterioochromonas sp. DS. The sequence goes on from VKHI01000497.1 coordinate 6,685, forward strand.
TTCTCGATAAGACAATCAATAACAACAGGAAGATTAACAGGCTTATATCGACTATCCATGATTGGAGCACAAACATTGACCAACCTTTCATCCCTTTTCCTCGATTCGTAAACATAAACTCCATGGTAATGATGACTGTGACCACTTATATGGAACAGCTGAGGTTTGACAAGGTTTCTTAGACCTCTATTAGGACCGTGGGTGATTAGCAGGTCGATAGGAGGAACTTGACCTGCCTCTTGTGCCTCTAGATACTGGCAGAGCGAGATTTGAGTCTCTTCATCAAATTCTTCTGACTGAAATGCTTGATTTTTAGAATCCCCCTCAGAAATTGGTGATCCGTAAATCGTGATTCCATCCAAGGTAATGACATCATTGCATAAATAATGAATGTCACTCCCAAATAAAAGACTCAAATCTTCCTTTGACAATCTCTCGAGCAATTTATCGTGATTTCCTCCAATCACTATTTTGTGTTTTGCTGGTTGGTTAGTGAACCATTGTGCAAATTGTTGGAACTTCAGATAAGCATATTGATAGGTTAGCTTGCGTGAAGTCATAAGAATATCACCTGAGTGAATGAGAAAATCACATTCTGGTAAGGTTTCTAGTGCATAATGGCGATCATGAGTGTCACTAATCACCACGATTCGAAGTGCTTCGGGGCTCGAGCGTGGTGGCAAGCTCTGAAGCTGATATTCTTTGATTGGTAACACAGAAGTGGAATCACGGATTACAGTAGATTCTCTTGGTGGAAGGAGAGATAAAAGCTGAGATCTCGCAAAATTGTTTTTCACTTGATAATGTAACTCATAATATTGATGTGTTTGACGATTCTTCGGTATATTTCCTAATCTCACTGCAAAGAGCGCTTCAATCAAAGAATCACTAAGACTCATTGTACCATTTTCTAAATCATTAGCTGCAATCATTTTTCTTGATTTTATTTTCTCTTTTCCCTTCATCCTTTGCGCTCTTAATCTTTTCCGAAATTCTTATCGTTCTTATCTCATCTCCTATATCACGAGTTCTATTCTTTCTCTTTTTATTACACTATAATGACTCGACTTATTTCTCTTTATTTTACCTCTGTTAAAAAGCGCTTTTCTCAATTGTGTGATAATTTCATTGTTTTCCTTTCAATTCATTAACTGCTCAAATGAAGCCACTTCTGTTTACTGTTGGAAGATTTGCTTGTACTTCCAGTTATATTGCTCGCTCTACTACTGCAACGATTGGTCGTAACTATTCTCGCTCAACGTTCGCTCTTGGTTTTGAAGAGTTCTATGATAAACCTCTACAGAAGGGTGAGGTCTTTATCGCTGGAAGAGAATGGTCTGCAGCTGATCTGCGAAGAAAGGTAATCCTTTTTCGAATAGTATTCTATTGTTGTTTATGTATTTGCTATTTTGTACTCTAGAGCTTTGACGATCTGCATAAGTTATGGTATGTTCTGTACAAAGAGAGAAATTTATTGCTGACAGCAAAACATAAAAGAAACAGTAATTCAGTCCCTGAACCAGCAAAAGATGAACAACGTTACAGAAATGTCAAAGAATCGATGAAGAATATTAAATTAGTGTTAGCTGAAAGAAAGAAGATTCAGGAGCATTTGAAGGCTGAACAAGAGAAAAATCAGAACAATGAGAATAAGCTTCCACCTTCCACCTCAACGTAAATAGTACATTTCATTGTTGAGCATCTTTTACGTTTTGGAAGCTTGCATGATGTTTATAGATATAAAATAATAAGCTTTGCTCTTTCACTTCTCCTGTCCATTTCATTGTACTGTGATGAGAGATTTTCCTAATTGCGCTCGAAAGAAAATGCCAAACAAAATTGAAATTTTCAAGTATTCGAAGGCACAATTGTACATGATATGTGCTGAAAGAAATTGAAACACGTCCCCACTTATTTCATTTGGATCTAAATAGTTAGTCGAAGCATAATTCGATCGAAGAGAGTTGCATGTTTAGTTTATACTAAATGGGAAGGGAATCGACCATCAAAGGATGCAAGTATGCAACAAAGATATACACAGTGAAACTACTATGAGGACAACTAATTTAGTGATGATGGTTCTTCATTGCCTCTTCAATGATCTTTTGCTTGGCAGCAACATGGTGCTCTGTTTCATTGTGAAAGAGAATGGTTCAGATCGAATTTACGAAATTTTTTGTTTGTCACTTACTTCCAACTTGGGTATATTCAACGGAGTATCCTGCAACACCAACAAGGACCATAGCCTTGACGAATGGTTCACCAGAGCCAGCACGGATTTCCTTGGTTAGATCCTTGACATAAAGCTTGTAGCTTCTCCAGTAGTGAGCAGGGTTGACGAAACGCCAGGCAGACATATTTGCTTACTGAAGAGTTCCATTATGGTTGAAAAAATAGAGAAAAAGAGAAATCGTTATCATTGACATCTAGAAATCATTGTCTATTCAACTTGCTCACCTGAATGAGTTGAAAAGGTGCAAGAAAAAACTTGATCTCGATGAAGGGAATGAAGGTTTGTTGTGGTTTAGAAAGAAGGAGTTTTTAATTTATCAATATTTGCAAAACTAGGATTTGAGGAAAGGTAAAATTCTGAAAAAGAACCGTGAAAGTGTGAGACGTTCAGTCCGTTTAATTTGAGTTAGTTTGAGTCTAACATTACTTTTGATTCAATTTTGTCCGTTCAAGTAAAAATCTTATTGCTACTTCTCTGCTGTGTTTGAATATTTTGTGAAGGATGGATGGACACAAAGTCAGTAGTGGCTCTAATATCACTCAAGATAGCCTGAACAAAAGATCGTATATTTTACAAAGAGCAAATCAGTTTGCTGATATTTTAACGAAGAAGTACTCTCAAGTCCCTGCGTCATCTGCTCTCTCTTCCTCCAATGCGACACAATCTGATTTGGAAATCGTTGATAGCCAGCCCTCAACCCCTAAGATGCGTCTCAGTCCAACCGACAGAATCGGATCAACTCCATCCGAATTTTTCACGCCATCTTCAAACTTAAAAGAGGTTGCTGCATTTAAAAGTGATGGAAATGTTAATGCCTCTACCACAGTGGACAAATCTCCTTCAGTGAATTCAGCTCAGAGCACTCCTAACAACAACACCAACCCAACGGGAGTCAAAACGGGTATCCCCGGAACTCCAATTACACCTTCTGGTCCGCCATCATCCTCTTCATCGATTACCCCTGCTCCTAAGAAGATTAATCGAGAAGATTTTGAATCTTTAGCGATTATTGGTCGTGGAGCTTTCGGAGAAGTGCGATTAGTGCGTACCAAAGACACTAATGATCGTCAAATTTATGGTAAGTTGCCTTATCTAGTTATCTATCTCACTAAATTTATTTCTTTAAGCGATGAAATCAATGGTAAAGGAGAATATGATTAAAAAGAGTCAAGTGAGTCACATTAAAGCCGAAAGAAATATTTTGACAGAATCAGAAAATCCATGGATTGTTACACTTTACTACAGTTTTCAAGTAAGTGAATCTAGGATGCATGCGCAGTAACTGTTGATAATGAGTTGCCTTTTAGGATGCTAAAAACTTATATATGGTTATGGAATATCTTCCTGGAGGAGATTTAATGGGGCTTTTGATTAAAAAAGATACTTTTACTGAAAGAGAAACCTTGCAATACATTGCTGAGATTGCTGTTGCTGTACAATCAGTTCATAATCTTGGTTATATTCATCGTGATTTAAAGCCAGATAACATGTAAGGGTCTTCCGCCTCTCTGCGTACCTATTGAAATTTCACCCTCTCAACCTTTAGTCTGTTAGATTGGAATGGACATATCAAATTAACAGATTTAGGGTAAGTTATTCCTTTATTTTGACTTCATATTGCGATTTTTATCTCTTTGTTGTATTATATGATAGACTGTGTAAAAAGGTTGTTGATGTCGCCAAAGAAAGTACAAACGATCCAATCAATATCTACATTAAAGAGGCGAAAAATGTTAATCCTGCCACGGCTTCATTACCTAACGTGAAAGGAGGGAATGATTCCTTCTCAACGATTGGGTATTCTTCTAGAAAATATCAGGTTGCTGGTGATGATTCTTTATATGCTACTTTAAAGAAAACTGGCAAGAAGAGTGCTCATCGTGATCGTATTCTTGCTTATTCTACTGTTGGTACTCCGGATTATATTGCACCGGAAGTTTTGGAGCAGAAAGGTTATGCGATGGAATGTGATTGGTGGAGTGTTGGTGTTATCATGTATGAATGCTTAGTTGGATATACGCCGTTCTATGCTGAAGATCCTGTCTCAACATGCCGAAAGATTTTACATTGGGAAGATAATATTGATATTCCTGGTGATATCGCGGATACTCTCTCAGAGGAATGTCTGGATTTCATGCTATCGTTAATTGCCAATCCTAAGGAAAGGTAATGTCTTGGAGGTTTATGATTCGAGTTGTTCTTAAGTTTTGATTTCTATGTTGTGATTTTTTTCAGACTGGGTATCAACGGATTAGATGAAATTAAACTTCACCCATGGTTTACGAACAATCGTGTTGATTGGGATCGTCTTCATACTGTCAAAGCTCCTCATATCCCTCATGGATCAGAACGCATTCGAAGAGCGTTAGAAGAGATTAAGAATGTTGAGACGGGCACTGTACTTTACCGACAACTCATTCGTGAGATTACAGCAAATTTCGATGACTTCAAAGAAGGAGCGACAGAAGGAAGTACGACAACCAATCGCAATCCCTTGATTCAAAATAGCACTGATACAGCCACCGTGGATCCAGCAAATGCGAAAAATGCTTTTGAAAATTACACTTATAACTTCAAAACAAAGGTAAGGAGCGGGAGTAGAGTTGTTTTAATTCATATTTGGATTGTTTAATGCTTTTACAGGAGGAAAGAAGAAAGACTTTGATGGGGTTATTCGAACAACAAAACGCCGCAAATAATGCTAACCATGCTACACCAAACTCTGTCAGTACAACTCCTGCAGTAGGCAACACGGTTTCCAGCAATCAAAGTACTCCAGTTACCAACTCAACATCATCGACGAACTTCGCTTCTCCTACATATAATAGCAACAGTCAGTACACTCCAGGTAATCAAATTACAGCTCACAGTTCCTCGCTTCCTTCTTCCCTTATATCATGTATCCCAAAGATTGGCGAAAGTAGTTACAATTGGTGTGCTGGGTCCTCTGATGAACACGAAGATGAAACTATTGTTACAGACAATTCGAATTCAATACGTCATAATTTTTTAAATAAATGTATGGATTAACCTATGAAATATTCTATAAAACTCTTCTGATTCGAAATTTGCAGAAATCAGAGTTTAATTTTCGGAGTAAACTGTAAAAGTTAATTCATTTCGCCGTTGTTACGGTTGCCAAGAATGCTTCCAGCGAATCCAACACTATCAATTTTCGGCATTAGAATTTACAAGTGCATAAAAAGCATGGAGAGCATGAAAAGCATAGCACACACAAAAGTCGAAAAACCACCTCCTTCCCGAAGCACAACTTTCTATGTGGAGGAATTTCGACGCAGAGCGACTCTCTTCACAGTGATGTGAGAGACCATGCCATACCTCGCTCCTTGACTTATATTATTACAATTCATTTCATTCATAAATCATTAATAAATAGCAACGAATAAATCGATTCATTTTTCGTTCTTTGATTAGTTTTTTCTCTCTCTTTCTTTTTTTTTTTTTCAAAGTTGAAAAGGAATAATAATGTTTTCTGCATTTATTGTTTTGTGTTTCTTTGGAACTTTCTTATTGTTCTCTTCGGCAGCAGAGTTTCAACCACAGTTAACAACGAACTGTGCTAATGCCTTGTCTTCCCTTGTGGAGAAGCTTAGTCCAAGTGGCTGTGGACGAAATTTAAGTGCTGTCTTGAAAGATAATTCAATGATTGATACTTGTACCACAGGTGTAAACGGTTTAGATTGTTTTAATACAGGTGCAGTCTATTCCGCCGCTCAATCCTCAAAGAACATCGTACCTGTGTATCGTTTACCCGCTCCTTCACAATGTACCTTATGTACTCCCTCAAATGGTATGAAAACCGGCTGTGATTCCCTTCTAGCTGCTGCTGTGGGTGCTGCTTTCGGCAATCAACCAAACTACACCGCCTTCGGAATTACCAACGCTACGACCATCAACCAGTGCAATCAATTGGTCCAGGATGCTAAGGTCTCTTGTCGAGTCATTGATAGTACATCAGTACAAATCTTACAATACCAATCACAACTTCTCTGTGATTCCACAAATACTTTCGGAATGACAGTTTCATCCGCTGGAAATATCCAAGGAATTGTTGATATGAGAGCTGTAACGCAATGTGGTAAATGCGCAGTCGTTCCTTGTCTTCCAGGTCAATTATGCAATGGAAATGGTAAAGCAACCATGTGCCCTGAAGGTTACTACTGTCCAATCCCTGCAGTTCAATTTAAGTGTCCTGATGGTCATTTCTGTCCACAAGGCTCAACCTCCGCAAAGAAGTGTCGTGGTATTGCAGCATCATCCTGTAATGAAGGTGCAGCACGAGAAGTTGTCTGGGTACCATTATTTATTGCATTATTAATATTATTATTTATCTATTGTCTTACACCATTACAAGAATTATTAATGAAATCAAAGGAAAGTTCTGTAACTGATTATAATTTCCAAAAATTACCAGTTGTTGAGAAAATGAACTTTTCAACTCATAGTTCATTAGTATCCATTGAGTTTAAAGATATTCAATTGGTCACCGGTAAAACTACCCGCATTGATGGTGTGACTGGATCAATCCGTCCTGGTAAATTCACTGCGATTATTGGTGGGTCAGGTGCAGGTAAAACCAGTTTAATGAATGTTATCTTAGGACGTGAAGCAGCAACTGCTGGTGAAATCTCTTATTACTCTGATGATTATGCTGGTAAGATCCCAGCAAAGTTATTAGATCGTATTATAGCATTCGTACCACAAACAGATGTCTATTTACGTGAAATGACTGTCTATGAATTAATTGAACATTCAGCACGATGGAGATTACCAACTTTCTTAAGTGAAGATAAAATACACGAAAGAATTGAAGAAGTATTAGCACAATTACAATTACAACATTTACGTGATATTACAGTCGGTGGATTAGGATCAGGTAGTAATAACAAGCAATCGATTACATTAAGTCCAGGTGATCGTAAAAAGGTTAATATTGCATTAGAACTTGTTGCTGGTCCTAATATCTTATTTTTAGATGAACCAACATCTGGTATTGATTCATCGTCTGCCTTAAATGTTGCAAAGATTGTATCAAATTTAGCGAAAACTGGGTTAACATGTGTTGCAGTCATTCATCAACCACGTTCAGAGATTTTTTCATTAATTGATGATATGATTATCTTGCAACGTGGTGGCCGTATTGCTTATCAAGGACCTACGAAGTATGTTTTACAGTACTTTGCTATGCATGGTTTCCATACATCCAATCCTAAAGCCAATAAGACTGACTTCTTAATTGATATTACCAGTAAACCACCTCCTAAAGAAGTATTAATGACACGTGCACCAGAAGTCACGGTGAAGAATGATGCGATTCCTGCAGAAGCTGCTGATGAAGGAAAGAATGACAATGAGAATGGAGTTACTGAGAAGAAGGTGACTTGGGCTGATCTCTGGCAAGCTGATGGACCGGTAAGAATGATTCTTCTTTGAAAGATGCTTTGATGTTAACTGTTGATCCTTTTTTTGTGATCATAGGCATTCCTTGAACGCATGGAGAAAGAAGAGAAAGAACAACCAGCCATTGATCGTGTCTATGAGTTAAACTCTGCCCAACCATCATCAACTGCTGTGGTGAATAATCATCCAAATGAAGAAACCGTTGAAGTAGGAGGAAGCAAGAAAGATATTGATTCGAGTAAAACCTTCGTCCCATTAGACATTCCACGTCGTGGATTCTTCCAACAATTTTATTTATCATGTAAACGTGGTTTACAACAACATTTTAAAAACAATGTTTATCAAAATGATTTAATGATTCATTTAGTTGCTGGTATTATTCTGGGTATTGTAACATGTGGTGGTCCATTATATGTTGCAGCAATCCCATATATTTATAATGGTTCATGTCCACCAGGTGCAGAAATTCGTTGTAATTCATGGATTCGATTTGAAGTCGGACCAGCAACCTTTTTAATTACAATGATTCTTGGTGCAGTGGTTATTCCAGGTGCTATTCGAACTTTTGGTCGTGAGAAAGAGGTCTTTAGTCGTGAATCAGCTGTTGGTGCCAATAAATTAGCTTATTTCTTAGGTAAATTTATCTCTGATTTACCTTTCCTTGTATTAAATACTTTCATGTTTATGGCACCAATGATTGCTATTGCGCCATGGCAAGCACCAGCTGATAAGATGTATGGTGTATTATTATGTATATCATTTGTTGTCATGTCAATGGGTTATTGGTTATCCTTTATCTTCCCTGATCCTGATGCAGCTGTGTTAACAGGTGTCATTTTAGCAATTTTATTAAATTTGTTCTCTGGTTTCGTACCTAAGATTGGTGATGGTGATATTGGTACAGTTATGTATACACATTATTCAGCACGTGCGATTACAGCAGTCGAGTTAAAATATGGACAAGGAGTATCAGATGTCAGTGATTTTAACAGTGTTGTTCCTGATCCATGGAAGTTCCCGAATCTTGGAAACGATTGTGCTGGTATGATAGTAATAGGATTGGTCTTACTATTCTTATCATTTGCGACACTATTATATCGTAATCAGAGAGTGGGAAAGATTTAAAGGAGGTTGTTGTGTTGTGAGTACTATATTATGAATAATAAGTGAAGTTTCCCGATTTTGTAGTTTTTTCTTCTTTCTTTGTAAAATGTAGATAGTTTAGGGAAAAATGTAATTATAATTAAAATACAATCAAAGATGTCTTTGAGTGTTTTGATTTTTCTTTCATATACTTCAAGAAGGGTTCGAACTTCTACGTTCGTGAAATCACTGGCTTTTACTGTAACTCCGTAAATTACTGTTGGATGACTTACTTCCTTTCAATGAAGTCGTTCAAGTTCTTTCCAATAGAAATATTGAAAATTATTCAACAATACTTGAATAAATATGATTACAGGCAATTACTAAACAGTAGTAAAGAGATCTTTCAACAGATCAAGTATGAGACAATCTATTACAATGTTATTATTGATAATCGATTAGAAAAGATTGAAGAGCTTTCTCAAATAACAGATCGTATTAGGTCGTTTGTGAAGGATATAAGTCAACAAATATCAGTAAATATAACTAATCCCAGTGAAGATATTCTTCAAGATTGTTCTAGTTTGATCTCAGGGATTCATCAGCTAATAGTAGTAGGGAATAAGAGTAATGGAAGTAATGATTTTTGGAGCAATAGTCCGAACATGAGTTTGTTTTGTAATATATACCATGTTAATCTGGTAAATATTGAAGGTATAGATCGTTTAAGTGGGTTAAGTGGTGTTAAGATATTAGAGGTTAGACATTCTCAAAGTATTGTAGCGATAGACTTTATACCTGAATTAATACAACTAATCATCTATAAGTTACCTAATCTAGTAGAGATTTCACATTATGGTAGTATTACTCAGCTTGAGATTAGATATTGCTCGAAATTAAGTTTACATGGATTAGGAAACCATGAGAAAGTGTCTCTCCGTGATTCAGATGATAATAATACATGTGATGTATTCATGTTTCGAGATGTAAAGCACTTTCAACTTAAGGCTAGATCATATTATCCTTCATTATCGAGTTTCCCAATGTTTGTACATTTGGAATATTTAGACTTTCATTGTAGTAATGATAATGAAGTACTCGATAGCTCTTATTTTCCTAACCTGCAATCCTTAAGATTATGGCATGGTACAATTGGCGCGGGGAAGTTTTTTCCTTCTTCATTAAAATCTTCTGAGTTTCATTCTTGTTTTTTCGATGATTTATCAGTATTAGCGAGTGTCAAAGAATTGAAATTCTATCATTGTAAAGGAATGAACAATGTTGTTGCTTTATCACATGTTCGAAAGCTTGTTTTACTTGGTCTTGATGATTTAGAAGATGTGAGTTGTTTAAGCCGAGTGTATGATTTGAGAATCGCATATTGCAAGAGGGTGAAGAATATAAGTCAACTCGGTCAAGTTCATCGGCTTCGAGTGGAGTATTGTGGTGTAAGTTCATTAAAAGGTTTAGGTGAAGGAAATTGTGAGGTAGTATTATCAGGTTTACCAAATGTTATTGCTTTCTCCCCACTAAAGTCTATTTATAAAGTGATTCTTGAATGGTGTGATGATTTGATTGATGGAAGCGACTTAGCGAACGTACAACATCTAACTCTTTACAGATGCAAGAATTTCAAAGATACAAGTGCGTTGGGTCAAGTAAAGAGTTTGCGTTTAGTGGAGTGTAATAAGGTGAAGAGATTAGTAGGATTAGAGAATGTTCCTCATATTCACCTGGAGAGTTGCTATGGATTAGAAGATTTGGATTGTCTAGGAAAGCAACAATCTCTCATAATCAAAGACTGTTTAAGACTAACTAAGCTTATGGTAGCTGATGGTAGGAGCAAATATGAAATATTTGCTAAGATTCCTTTTGTCCGGATTAATAAAGCGTCCTTTTCTTACTTGCCTAGTGCTTCGAGGGATAGACCTGATCTCTTCGACCCTTAAATTTTGTAAAAGAAAATTAAGATGATTAAGATGATAGTAATAATAAAGCATCTAAGTAAACTCAGCCTAAAAATGTGATTAATCTTTTACAACATCACATCTTGACATTTGTCAACATACCCACTTTCACAGAACCCAAAAATAGCCGAGGAGGACGAAAAGAATATTTTCTATCTTTCTAAAAAGGAAACTTTGGCTCGGGAAAAACGGATCAAGATGGTAAATATTTCATCGTAGTGATATTACTATTCCAAGATTCGTTCAGTGAATCACAGAAAGTTTTTGCTTCTTCGAAAAACTGGATTAGAAATGCAATGGAAAAAAAGAAGTCGATTTGTTAATTACATCGAATTGTACTGCTAAGTTAATACTCTAACTTGAACAAGAACTCATCATCAACACTAGAAGAATCGATGATTTAATACACTTCGTAAGGATAGAGAGAGAGACAGAGAGACAGAGAGACAAAACAACAGATTCTTCAAGCAAGAGAAGAAGCATTGTTTTTAGAAAGGAGCAGGAGGAGCCGTAGCTGGAACAGAAACATATCCAACAGCGCTGGAAGAAGGGTGAGTGTGAATCAACTGTTGTGAGATAAGAGTGGCTTGTGGGAGGGCTAACGTCTTACAATCGCGACGATCTATCATATCGTTCACCCCAGAAGCCAGAGCACCATATACCATGTCACTCCCTGTATTTCTCATATCAAGCGTTCGAAAAACTTTCACTTGCTGTGTTTTGAGATCGAGATATTCGATTTCAAGCTTGCTCCAAGTCAACGTATACTCACCACCGTCCTCATACGTGTCTCTTTTAGAACTTGTCTTCACGTGTTTCACTGAGAGAACATTCGATAAAGTCTTCAAATGCTCGCGAAAGAAATATTTCGACTGGATTTCACATCGGCAAGAATTGTTCATCTGATCTTCACCCGATTCCACAACAGAAAACAAGTAACGTGTTGCTGGAATAAATGGTAAAAGATAATCTTTATTACCAGGACAAAAACCAGGGTAAAGACAACAAGGGAAAACCAAAAAATGAGGCAAAAACATAATTGACGCGACTTATGTCTTTGCCTCATTAACTTTAACGCGACATACTTTAACTTTACACTCCTGTTTCCGAGACGACTTATGTCACAACGCTTGCGACAGCTCTCTAAAATAAGAATTGGAAGATCTGCTAATCCATTCAGCAATTATACCATTTACAATATGAAGAGATGGTAAATAACGAAAGATTGTTGTTTTGCCTTCATTAATAATCTTTACAATCTGATTACACTTTTCTAGTTTCAGATAACGTAATCGAGAGGGAAAATCCTTGTCGCTGATTTTTATGATATCTTCTTTAAAGTTAATCTGATACCTCTAAAATGGGAAAGTGATTTTCTCTTTTCGATCCAAGACATTCAAAGAAATATCCTTCAGTAAAAATAATTGACATTCCATTGAATTAAAAAGAGTTAAATGAATGCTTTTTTACTCCTTGAAAGACACGTAAGTCGCATGTACTGATCCACGTAACTCTGCATGACGAACAGTGCTAAAGCATTCATATCCTCGCTTATAATTGAAATACATTGAATTATCGTTAAACGATAATGATTTCCCAAACTAGAAATATCTTCAATGCTGAGGTGACTGCTAAAGAAAAAGATCCTTGATGCCATATAGAGGCGAAACATCGACAAGTTGTTCACTTAAAGAAAGTTGCACAGTCAGTATATTACGAAAATATGAGACGTCTGATCTGGGAAATTTAGTTATGCATAAAAATTCTTCTTGGTTACTACTAAGTACAGAAAAATTTTGGATATTTGGGCAATCAACTAATGATAAATGAGGTTTATCTTGTAATGGTGTGATGCTTTTATTTTATCAGTGACATATTCTCGACTTTTTTTCCTTATTTAACAAGAAATACTTCGTTTCTTGTTTCAAGGAGCGGAAATGGAGCAAATATGGAAGTAATGTATATCATCATAAGAGAGGAAGGATTGGAGATATTTGACAATAATATTATTGAATAACAACAACAAGATAAATCTTCTTTTAAATTTACATCATATCAGCAATAGTTGAAATCTCATTATTATGACGAACTAATCGACATTAATTAGTCTATCTCTATCTCACAACTTTCATTCACTGATAATACAGAAATTCCTTTATGAGAAACTAGGATTATTTTCATTGGAATTCTTTTCATCTGGTCCCTATGATCGTAACTTTACTTTGATTTCAATCAAGAACTGTAGAGAAAGAAAATGAATAACTTTCCAATGATTCCCATAGAAATATTCAGAAGTATTCAACAATATTTAAAGAAGAAGGAGTATAGAAATTTATTAAATACAAACAAAGAGATTTTCAAGAATTTGAGATATGAGACAGTCTATTATGATATTTTCATTCCAATGAAATCAGTTAATAATGAACAACTTCAATCCTTTTCATCAGTTGTAGGAGAATCTGTGAAAGATAAAAGCAAGCAAATATCAGTCTACATGAGTTCTCCAGCGATGACTGCGCATTACGCGAGCTTGATATCAGGGATTCATAAGCTAAAGGTATTCAACGGCAGTAACAATCTTAGCGTCTGGAGTAATAATCCGAATATGAATTTGTATTGTAATATATACTCTGTTTTCTTAGGATATATTGAAGGCATAGATTGCTTAAGCGGGTTGACTCATATTAAAATATTAGAGATTTTCCAATCCAATAGTCTTGTAACAATAGACTTTATACCTGGATTAAAACGATTGAAATTAAATCATTTGTCAAAACTTTTAGAGATTTCACAATATGGCAATATTCCTGAACTTGAAATTAAATGCTGCTATCAATTAAGCTTGAAAGGATTAGGAAACCATCAAAGATGTATTATAAATGGTATACATTCTCTAATATTAGATGATGTTTTAAGACTGAAAAATATTCAATGTTTAAACCTTTCATATCATCGTGTTTCAGAAATATGGGATAATTTCCCGATCTTTATAAATCTAATCTATTTAATCTTTAATGGGATTAGCATCGAAGAGTTTGATTGTTCATACTTCCCGAATCTTAGATTCCTCCAGATATCTCATACAAATATTCCTTCTAATTTAATATTTCCATCTTCATTCAGATTTGGTAAATTTATTAATTGTTATCTGAGTGATTTATCAGTTGTAAAGGATGTTAAAGAATTAGTATTTGAGGAGGATTTAGTAATGTGAATGTTTTATCAAATGTTTCGAAGTTAATGTTTAGTAAAATAGATGAATTAGAGGATGTGAGTGGTTTAGGGAGAGTATATTATCTGAACATTGATCACTGTAGGAAAGTAAGGGATATAAGTAAACTGGGTCGAGTACATCGTCTTGGAGTTGAACAGTGCCAAATAATTTCTTTAGAAGGTTTAGGTGAAGGCAATTCTGATATATTATGTTCCAAATTACCTAGGATATTGAGTTTTGCTCCCCTGCAATCCATTTATAAGGTTACTCTTAAGTGTTGTGAGGGTTTAGTTGATGGAAGGGACTTAATCAATGTCCAACACTTGACGATTTTAGATTGCGATAATTTCGAAGATACAAGTGATTTAGGGAAAGTAAAAAGTTTGTATTTAGTTCAGTGTCATAAAGTAAAGAGATTAGTAGGATTAGAGAATGTTCTTCATATTCATTTAGAAGGTTGCGATCGATTGGAAGATATAGATTGTCTAGGAAAGCAGCAATCTCTCACTATCAACAATTGTGAAATACTCTACAAGTTGGGAGAAAATGATGTTATTAAGAAGTACGAAGAAATGTTTCGTGGAATTCCCTTGGTAAAGATTGATGACATTTCATTTTCTGTTGACTCGACAGAGAAGTCACGAAATCTCAGGATGCCCGATATTTTTCATGATGAGTTAATAACCTGAAAGAGTTAGATGAAGAGTTGGTTGATGAACAGTATGATTCCCTTCGACGAGCTGCCTCAAGAAAGCAAGAACTGTTTTCAAACAATAAAAGGAGCTGAAAGTCTCAGCACTAAGGAAAAGGCTTTGCTGAAATCTGATTTTGCTGAAAAGGATTGAGTCCGACCCAAATATCTCTGTCTCGCTTCAAGTGAATTTTGACAAAGCTTATCAAAATCTTATCTATTTTTCATGAATGTTCCAAAGATTTTTACAAATTCTTATGATTATAGTCTTATATTCATAGAAGTCACACTTAAATCTCATTAAGATCGTAACTTATTTCCGTGAATTTACTTTCTCTCATTCGACGTAAAATCACTCTCTTCATGAATGAATTTGATAAACAATGAATGATTTTATTCCAATCGAGTTATTAAGAATTATTCAACAATATTTAAATAATAATGAATATAGAAATTTATTAAATACAAGTAAAGGAATGTTTAAGAATTTGAAATATGAGACAGTCTATTATGAAATTTATATTGATAGTCAATGGTATGAACCTATTAACAGTGAAGAGTTTCAATCGTTTTTATCTTTTACTGTCGAATCAGTAAAGGACAAAAGTCAACAAATATCATTAACCATCAACTCTCCTGTTGTTACTAAAGAGATTCTTGAGCATTGTTCTCCTTTGATATCAGGGATTCATCAACTAACTTTATTCCATACGGATATAGAAATGTATGACTTTTGGAGTAATAGTCCTAACTTCAGTTTGTTTTGTAATATATATTCTGTTTTCTTAGGATATATTGAAGGTATTGATCATTTAACAGGGTTAAGTAATATTAAAATATTACATCTTTTCCGATCGGATAGTATCGTAACAGTAGACTTTATACCTGGATTAAAGCGATTAATAGTCACTAGTTTACCTAATCTAGCTGAGATTTCGCAGTATGGGAGTATCCCAGAACTGAAGATTAGTAATTGTGAGAGATTAAACTTACAAGGATTAGGAAACCATGAGAGGGTTGTTTTAGAAGGTGTGAGTTATATTAGAGCAGATGATTTATTCAGATTGAAAAATATTAAATTTTTTAATCTTTCATTATCAAATCTTCTTTCAGATGATTCCAAGGATTTCCCAATCTTTGATAAGTTAGTATATTTAACTTTTAATGCACTTCCGACGAAAGAGTTTGACTGTTCGTATTTCCCTAATCTTCGATTCTTAGAGGTGTCTGAGACAATAATTCGTTGTGATCACGGAATATTTCCATCTTCATTAAAATTTGGTAAATTTGTTAATTGTTATTTTAGTGATTTATCAGTTGTAAAGGATGTTAAAGAATTAGTATTTGAGGAATGTCGAGGAGAAGGGTTTAGTAATGTGAATGTTTTATCAAATGCTTATAAGATAACGTTTCATAAGATTGAAGAGTTAGATGATGTGAGTGGTTTAGGGAGAGTATATTATCTGAACATTGATCACTGTAGGAAAGTAAGGGATATAAGTAAACTGGG
>VKHI01000498.1:1198-12676 GCA_015145745.1 Poterioochromonas sp. DS
TCACTTCATCATAATAATTCATTCGTTGTCCTTTGAAGATATCTGATATCTAATAAGATGATTTATTCTATTGTTGTTATTGTTTTTGTTGTTCTTGTTGCTTTATTCTCTGTGAATAATGCTGCTCTTTCTCGTGAAGAATTAAAGAAACAGACTGCTGGTGACCCATCTAAATTTAAATCAGATGGTAAAGTTGTTTTTAATGCAACCTCCGTTGGGAAGGGTGATTGGGTGATGTACAAACAATGTGATTCTCGTTGGGCTTGGCAAGAGTTAGGTTGGTGTGATGATTACACCATTTGCTCTGGTGGTTGTGCCATGAGCTCAGTCGCAATGATGTTGAGAACAAAAGGTGTTGATGTTGATCCAGCCTCCTTAGACAAGTACTTGACCTACAACAATGGTTATTCTAACGGTTGTGATATCAACTGGTCAAGAGCTGATGATTTCGGTGTCACCACTTACATGGGTATCGAATGGGCTAACTACGACGAGATCTGCAATGGATTGTCTCAAATGCATGGTATTATTGCTAATGTTAACAACGGCGGTCATTGGGTGTTATTGACCGGCTGTGCAGGTGGTGGAGTATTCTATGTCAATGATCCAGGATACAGCCGCTCCACTTATTCCATGGATGAAATCTTGATGGAAGCTGTGTACCACTAAACGAGAGAATAGACCTATTTGTCCACTCCGTCTTCCGAAATAGACTGACTAGTCGAACAATTTTATTTAGGTTATTTTTCATCTTCCACTTCTTACTTTCCCTTTAAATCTCTGCATCATATCTGATTTCGAGCACATTTAAACATAGAATTTTGAGAATGTTCATTATCTAGCCTTTACTAGCAAAACAAAGGAATATTGAACATATAAATGTATTGTTGATTGTAATGTTAATTACATTTTATGCATTGTTGATATGATAACATTAACAATGAACCAATAAAACTTACTCGATTTCGAGACCTTTCACACAGTATTAAGTTGATTTTCCCAACCAATACTATTAGTTTTTGAGTCAAACGTAGTTCAATCAATATGGGAAGTCTCATGATCAACTAAAAAAGTCAGAAAAATGTCTTATAAAAAGCGCTTTTTAACAAGAGAGAGAAAACAATTCAACCAAACAATCCCTATTTTCATATTAGAATCATGTACACCTCCTATCTAGTGATCGCATTCATTATTGCAGCAATGTTCTCTGTGGGTAATGCTGCTTCCACAGATGAATTGAAAAAATTAACTGCCGGAGATCCATCAAAATTTAGAGCTGAGAGTACCATCCACTTCAATGCTACTTCTGAAGAGAAAGGCAGCTGGGTTCTCTACAAGCAATGTGATTCTCGTTGGGCCAATCAAGAGTTAGGTTATTGTGCTAGTTTGACGATTTGTTCAGCTGGTTGCGCCATGAGTTCTGTGGCGATGATGTTAAAGACTAAAGGTGCTAATGTTGACCCAGCTTCTTTAGACGTCTATTTGACTCAACATGGTGGTTATGCCAATGGCTGTGATATCATTTGGTCTAAAGCTGATGATTTTGGAGTTACAAAATTCCAAGGTATCCAATATGCCAACGAGCAAGAGATTTGCAATGGATTGTCCCAGATGCATGGCATCATCGCCAACGTCAATAACGGTGGTCATTGGGTATTATTGACCGGCTGTGCAGGTGGTGGAGTATTCTATGTGAATGATCCAGGATACAGTCGTACTACATACAAGATGAGTGAGATCTTAATGGAAGCAGTCTATCACTAAAGATGATAGACGAATTATTTGTCAAGACGGTAGTATTCTC
This sequence comes from Poterioochromonas sp. DS, assembly GCA_015145745.1. Taxonomy (NCBI): domain Eukaryota; class Synurophyceae; order Ochromonadales; family Ochromonadaceae; genus Poterioochromonas; species Poterioochromonas sp. DS. The sequence continues at coordinate 3,003 of VKHI01000498.1, forward strand.
CCTCTCTCTAATGTTTATGTTCTTTCTTCTTTGACTTGATTCTCTTCTTTCTTTTGTTTTTTATGTGTGGTTTTCTATTTTTCTCATGTTCAATAACATGTAGTATGTCAGAATTGGAATGAATAATTATTCTCACGATATAAAAATGTTCACTATCATCCATACTGAACGAATAATAATAATTTCCTAGTTCACTGTAATGTTAACTACAACCCATAGATTAATCCACTGCTGTACTATTTGATAGAGTTGTTGCGGAATATTACATTACACCATAGAACACAACATAACTTAGAGAATAACAAAATACTAGCATAACCATCACAGACAACAAACACTCAAACAGGACTGAGGTAGAGAAGAGTCTTGATTTCAACTGTTCTGATGATCGAAAGATAAACTATACATCGTCATCTTCCGAAGATCTTCATTCGCTAAATCCTTCTCCAACATGAAAAGGTAAGGAGAGGGAGAGAAGACTATTGATTTAGACTGATCTGATGATCGAAACATGACTGATATACTGTCATATTTCAAAAATCTTCATTCGCTAAATCCTTCTCTCCCTCATACATGAAAAGGTAACTATTCACCAAACACACAGCTAACAGGGCGAATATGCTCGGTGCCCTCTCAAAGAAGTCGCAACACATCACACTCAATGGCATCTCTCTACAGTAAGAGAACTCCAATGAGAAGATGGTTATGACATCCTCTGAGAGGGAATTAACCTCAGCATCCAGCCTTCGCAATGGACTGACCGGACGACTTCGAGATCGTCACATAGGTAAACTCTTCACCTACAGTAGGATGAATACCCACCATACTAGTCAATTCCTACAATACATCACATAAGAGCGAGTCATAGACAATCCTGATATATTGATCTTACCTCATAGGTTAATCCTTTATTCATTGCTAATCCATAACCTTGAATCACTTCTCCTGCATTAGGTGCAGCAATATGTAATCCAATCACTTTATTCTTAATACCATTACTACTTTCTTTTAATACAACAATTTTCACAAAACTATTCACATCATGATGAACATCAGAGATTGACCACTCTAATGGTTTAAATTCAGAGATAAAACATTCGATAGCATCTTTACCATATTCAGTAATCGCATCCTCTTCACTAAAACCAACTGTCCCTAATTCTAAAGGTGTGAAAACAGCGGTAGCAATATTACGATAAGAGATGGTATCAGTAGAATTACCAAATAAACGTCTAGCTAATAGTTTACCAGCTAATATTGCTGATGGTGTTAATTCTGGTGCATCATGTAATACATCACCTAATGCATAGATATTTGGTATAGATGTTTGTTCATTCGTTGCAATAATCTTTCCTGATGATTTATGAATCGTTAGTGGTGATGATAAATTCTCAATCCCTAATTTTGATAAATCAGGTGTACGACCAATAGCAGCTAATACTGTATCAAATTCTTCTGATTTATCACCGTAATGTACTAAGTAACGTCCATTAGATAATTTCTCAATAGATTTTGGTAATATTCCTTCTTCTATACGTATACCACCTTCTTGTTTCATATAATCTAATACATATTTCACAGTATCTTGATCAAAGGTACGTAATGGACGTGAACGAACTAAGATAACAACTTCACCTAATCCTAAACCAGCAATAAATCCACCACATTCTAATGCAACATATCCAGCACCAACTACACATGTTTTACCTGGTGGTTTATCTAAACTAAATAAATCATCTGATGTAATCGCATATTCACCACCAGGGATATTAATAGGTGTTGGACGACCTCCTGTAGCAATAACAAAGCGTGCAGCAGTGATGACTTGAACCTTTCCTTTACTATCGATACATTCTAATGTATTAGGTCCTTTAAATTTACCTAATTTATTTAAATAGGTTACACCTTGTTCACGCAATTGTACACGATAACCAAAGTTTAAACCTTTAATATGATCTTGTATATGATCACGTAATTCATCCCAATTATTTGTACCATTTTCAAAACCTGTCCAACCATAACTTTTGGCAACTTTAGCATGTTCACCTAATTGTGCACCCATATGCATTAATTTCTTTGGTATACAACCAACATTTACACATGTACCACCTAATCCCCATTTACTACCATGTGGTGATGGTTTAACATAATCTAAACATGCAACTTTGGCACCATTCTTGACAGCTTCTTTGGCACAGGCAAGACCACCAGAACCTCCTCCGATCACGACTAAATCATAGTCAAAGCCATGGTTAGGATTCCAAGGATCCACATTAGGAGGAGTGGAGGGAGGCTCTTCGGTACGAGTGAGAAGGTTCTTCACCCAAGCGATGGTATCATCTCGTCCTCCAAGGTATTTCCCACCTTCGAACCAGACGATGGGAGAGGTTTTATGGTTAGGTGCATCAATGGTCTCACGAAATGATGGTAACCATTCCATATACTCGTCACGAGTAGCAACTATTAAAAATATAACTATTAGAAAATGTAAGAGGGAAATGTCTTACATTCATTGACAGTAATGTCAAACTCCTTGGGATAAATGGCTTTCATCCCTAATAGTGCATTTTTCGCTTGTTGATAAGCACTGCAAGTAGCAAATCCACTAACGGTTAACTTTTTTTCACTCATTTTCAAAGTTGATGAATATCGTTGACTTGCAGAAAGAAAAGAGAAATCTGATCGCTTGAAAGAGTTTGTCTTGATTCTTGATAAAAATCCAAATGAAAAATTTCGAACAGAACTATCGAATCGTAAACTTTTCAAGGGAAAACACCCTTTAATAACAATAGATGTCAAAAGAAACACCTTTACAAAGATGATGAAAATTTTAAACAACACAGAATGAATTGATCGTCGATTCGATTGAACTTTTGACTCACAATCTTCTGAAACTCTTAATGAAGATGAGGAGAGAGATGAAGAAGAAGAAGATATCCTCAGACTCTGATTATCTATCTCTCTCTCTCTCTCTCTAACTCTCAAATATCAAATGAATTCAAAGAAGTTTCTAATGCTCTGAAATTAAATTTGAATGATCTCTACCTTATCATGAAATTGCATTCCATTTTAGGGAAATCGAGTTTTCGGGGAAACGATTTATCGGGGAATCGTTGTTTTGGGATTTCGTATTTTCGGAACATGTAACAACTTTTGAGATTCATTTGCTTTTGTTTGATTCATTATTTCCTCTGTAGATTTGTAGTTTTAACCTTCATTCCTTTGAAAATATGGCGTGTTGTGGTTGTGTCTATGAGATGGAAGCTGGGATAATCGAGAACTGCGGTAGGAAATTTCAATCTTTCTTTGAGGAAGAGTCTAACGATTATAAACAGGCAAATTTAGCCGAGTTGCTCCAGCTGGCTGCTTTTGTCTTATGTGGCCTTGTGAAACCTATGTTCGCTCAATATCTTTAAAGATCCAATATGTTGATGTTGCTTGCGATACGAAGACGAAGGACAATGTCTTCGTTCGCGTTGTTGTGGCAGGTAATAATTCCCATGTCGCACTAGAATTCCCAGTTACCGCTTCTCCGCAGTCCAATATCGTGTGATGCCTGACAAAGTACCTAGTGCATACTATAAACTTACAGATGCTAAGAGTCAGATTCGTTCCTATGTCTTCGATGTCGTGCGGTCGTCCATCCCTCGCTTAGATCTTGACGATGCTTTCGCTTCAAAAGATGATGTAGCGAATAATGTGAAAAATCAATTAGCAAGCTTAATGGCTGAATATGGATATGAAATTATTGCTGCCTTAGTCATTGATTTAGATCCTAACCAACATGTTAAAGCTGCAATGAATGATATTAATGGTAAGTGACAGTTCTTGCTCTCTGGGTGGTGATTTAAATCTTGTCAACTTCAATAGCTTCACAACGTCTTCGAGAAGCTGCTGCTGAGAAAGCAGAAGCGGAAAAGATCTTACAAGTGAAGGCAGCTGAGGCTGAAGCAGAGAGTAAATACCTCAGTGGTCTTGGTGTGGCCAAACAACGTAAAGCCATTGTTGATGGACTTCGAGACACCGTTCATGTCTTTTCTGAGGAAGTTCATGGAGCGGGACCAAAGGATGTTATGGATCTTCTTCTATTGACACAATACTTTGATATGATTCGTGATTTAGGTCATAAGAGAAACAATACTCTCTTCCTTCCTCATGGTCCTCGTGCTGTTGATCAATTACGTGAAGACTTATCTCACACTTTCTCACTTGGAAAGAAGAAATAATTGCTTTTCTTTCTCTTCTTTCATAGGATATATTATGTGTGTTTGTTATTTGAAAGTCTTGTACGTATTTTCAACTTCTAGTCTGAACTTTCTATAGTATTATTATAATCTTAATTAATTAGTATAACAATTTCCATTAGAGTGTTAGTTTTCTCTTGGATATATGTAAAAATAAAGCTTTGAATGACATACTCTTTGATTTGGCATCAACGCGATAATGAGTATTACCAAAAGTATCCACATGATCCCTCGCAAATAATGTCTTCGTCTGCTTTCATGGGAGTAAGGTTTGCACTGGTCATATTGTCCAATATTTGCTAGCTTAACTTGAAATATAAACTGTTACCAATTTTGCTCATGCTCGCTGGAATGTCAAGAAAGAGAAAGGTTATAGAGTGATTCATTATCTTCATTATTTGCTTGTTTATTGAACGTACAGCACTATGGTGAGCATCACTGCATGAGAAAATACATTATTACCTTATATAAATAGCTATAACGAACTACTCTATTACATTTCTTCTAATAAATCAAATAAAGAAGCATTATAGATCGAATCAGTCTTTGGGGATTTCTTATTTGTTGATGATTTCTTTGTTTTCGTCGGATTCGGTGTCGCGGTGATGGTAACCGAGGGATTCGTAGCAGTATTACTAATTACTGGAGTTGCTTCTGAAGATGAAGTCTTTTTCTTACTCGCCGATGTCTTTGCGGTGATATTCGTCTCTGCCGTGTCTTCTGTCTTTGATTTCAGTTTTGAGCTTTTCTTTCCAGATTTAGTAGTTGTAGCAACCTTATTAGTATCATGACTGTCCGTAGACTTCAAAGACTTTATTTTACTCTTCTTCTCTTTAACCTCTTTCTCACCCATAATCATCTCATAAGGAAGAACCTCAGAATCAAGTGAATGAAAGGAAGTCTTCTTCTTCATCATGGAATCACTTTTCTTGGGTTTCTCATTTAATATCACATCTTCTACACCAATCTCTGACGATGATTTTAATATTTTCTTTTTCTTCTTCTTATTACTTATCGAGGAATCAAGAATCCCTTGAAGTTCTGTATCTTCTTCTTCCACCTCATCCTGACTTGCTCTCACTCTCCTCTCATCCGATGATACATTCCTCTTTGATAACTTCTTTTGCAATTCTTTCCCTTCATCTGACTTATAAGATGATAAAAGAGAATACTTCTTACTTCCTGCTGTTGTGGGGACAGGATCTTCATCTATTTCATCATTTTTTATCTCTTTCTCTGACATTTTCTTCTCAAGTCCATTTCTTTGATTACTCGTAAAAGCTGAAGTAAAGGTTTTATTAAAACTATCAATTGGTGATAATACAGCAATTCTTTTCTTAATCGAATCATCATCATCGTTGTCGTCGTCGTCACGATTATTGCTATTATTGTTGTTATTTGCTTCCACTTCTTTCTTTAACTGGATAATATCTTCAGTTTTAATAATAGAAGGAACTCGCTTGTTTAGTTTTTCTCTCGCTGCGAGGAATTCCCTTTCTAGTCTTGATTTTCTTGCTCGTTCCCTCTGCTCTTCAAAAGCACTCACTACCTCCTCTTCCTTTCTCTTCTCCTCTTCTCGCTTGGCCTTTTCAGCGGACTTCGTCAAGCGATAATACTTAGCCCCGACATCATCTTCTTCATCGTCTTCATCCTCTACGTCTGGGCTTTCTTTAAGTCTTCTCTTTTGCTCTTCTTTTAATGCTGTGGCAGGAGTGACAGGAGAAACATGTAAGCTGGAGATATTCGAAGTACTAAGATTCAGAGAATTATCAAAGAACAAGGAGGTATCATTCAATGAATCCTTTTCTCTCTTCTTATCACTTCCATTATTCGTTCCGTTAACAATTGGATCGTCATCAAGCACGGCTATGCCAGCTATACCACCGGAGGAGGACATAGTATGCGCTCGTTTATTTGCGGTAAAGGTGAAGGAATCATCTCCATCATCATTATCGTTACCAAAGAAAATATCTGACGTCCTCCTCTTCCTTTCCCCATTCACTAAACTGGGACGAGGTCTATTATCAGGCGATGAATCTGCTGATCGTGATTTACGGAAAGGAAGGTGAGAGACGATCGTACCATCACTCCTGCTCGACCTCTTTCCTTCTTCCTCCCTCGAAGATCTCTTTCTCCAGTCAGCGCTATCTAATGACTTAGAGATCTCATTCCCCTTTCTTAGCGAGTCTTTTCCTTGGTATGGCTTTATATCTTCGTCATATCCTCCATCCTCTTCGTCATCGTCATCTTCCAGATCTCTCTTCTGATTCACTGGTTGTTCGATATAGGGATCACTCGTATCAAAGATAGCATCAAAATTCACCTTTCCATTCCCATTAGATCCTTTTCCTCCTCTTTCTTCTCTATCATCATCGTCTTCTTCGTCTTCCTCCTCATCTTTCAAGTGTTTTGTCCTTACATAGTGTTCAAGGTCGTCAGAATTTACCGATTGGAACATTAGGGAGTAATCTTCAGAACCCTTCTTTAAATCCTTCTTTATAGCAGGCGAGGCTTTCGTTTTGGTGGGTGGGTTAGGGGTAATAGGGGAGGGAGAGCGTGATCGTGATGAAGACGTCGCTCTGCTTGATCTTTGGTGTCGATGATCCGATGAAGATCTATTATCGTCTTTCCTACTGGAACTAGTCCGATAATTAGGCGGCGACATCATATTATCACTATCATCTTCATTGTTATCGTATCTTCTCTCAGATCTTCGTCCATTGGAAGAGGTTTGATGTGCAGTGTGGTGACGAGAGTTCGAGTTATTTGGTCGTGGAGGTGTACCACTCATCTCTTGATGATAAATTGCATCATTTAATTGTTGAATTTTCACCTGTAATTGTTTAATTTCTGTATGATAAAAACGATTTTTCATATTTAATTCTTGTAGTTTTTCATCTTGTTTGTGATTTTTCAATTTTTCCTGTTTTAATGATTCTTCTAATAAAGGGATTTGATGATGTTGATAATCTGATAACTGTTGATTTTTATCTATTATCTCTTTCTCTAAACGATTGATTAATTGTTTATCATTTTTAGAGATGTTTTGTAGGGATGATTGCTCTGCTTGTAGTATGTCAATGGTGGATTTGAGAGATTGTACTTGTTGTTGGTAATCAGGTAGATCATGGTCTAGTAATGCTTTTAATTTTCTTTGATAAATTACAGTTAAAGAGGTTAACGCTGCTTCCTTTGAGGTTAATGATTGAATTGTCTCATCTTTTAATTTCATTTTATCTTCAATAATGAGTAATTGACCATTAATCTTCTCATACACTTGATTTATCTCTAATTGATGTTGATCACGTTCTGATTTCAATAAATTTTGAGTTTCTTCATATTTAGCAGTTATTTCGAAGAGTTTTTCAACTAATCGATTGATCTTTAGCTTTTCACTTTCTGCTAAGTCGGCGAGGCTGGCGGATGGTGGTGGAGGGGGAACAGGAGCGGAGGCAGTCGTCGGCGGTGGAAATCCGTTCAATCTCTTACCACTATTCCTTGTATTTGAGTTAGATGCTGAAGATACTGCTGAATTCGTGTCACCAGCTCTAGAGCGCGTGGTTGAGATTGATCGATTTGAAGCAGCGGCGGTTGGTGCAGCATAACCTGTTTTGAGTGAGGATCCCGCACCAGCCCTCACGGAAGTCTTTTTAGTACTCATTCAATTGAAGTACCCCGTGATCAGGAGACAGTATCGCAGGTCTTTGGCTGAAAGGAAAGGAAAGATCAATCAATCCAATTTCAAAAATTTAACTGCTCTGCACTGTATCGAGAGCTGCTGTCTCTCGATATAGTAGTATTGCTGTTTAAATTATCCATCAATCAAGAAGCAAAGAACACGACGATGAACAAAGAAAGTTATCGTGAACAAATTGAGAAATGGAATAAAATTCATTCTCAACATAATGCTGATAAAATTGTATTATATCAACTCGAGCAACAGCAAACTTTAAAACAAGCAGATCTCTTCCCGAATAACTCACTTGAATTACCAGAAAACCAAAAGAAAAATAATGAATTACTCGTTTTACAACAAGATCAATTTCAATTACTGAAAAAAGAATTAGTCAAAGATTTAGAAGGAAATGATTGGATGTTTTCTGTTCCTAATCATAAAGCTGGTCGTCCACCTGTCTCTGCTGCTTCTTCCAGGCTATTAAGAGAAGAGAGAGGAGGGAACCCTCGATAACCTCAATCGACTATCACGTTGAATAGTTTAACAAGAATGAAGTGTTTGTAAATTATTGACGAGTATGCTGTTATTTTATGTTAATTGTATTATTGTTGTAATATAAACTGAAGTCCTGTTCTGATTATTGTTTCCTTCCTTCCTTTAATAAGGCTAAACTGTTCCATGTATTCTTATAACTCTGGCTCTGCTTTTGCAGCAACAAGGAATAAAAGACAAAAAATGCATTAGATAAATTGAGATCACTCAAACTGGGTAATTCAAACAATGAATTCAAAATCGTGGAGTTTCCTGATTATCTGATTATCTGATTATTTTCGGGATAGTTTGACTTCTCCAAGCTTGATAAGAAGGGCGGAAGAGTTGCAATCCCTCTACATCAGATGTATCTGCCTCCATTGCCATTTTTCTCTCTGCCTTCTCCTTCGCAAGCTGGTACGATAAATTTACCTTGTCCAAATTTCGCTGCAGCTGTCGCTTCTTTTCAGTGAGCTTTTGCAAATAAGCGTCATTAATCGAAGCATCGTCACCCCTTTCAACCAATGATTCTAAACGATCTTCTTCCGGGTCGTCTCCATCCATTAAACTTAAACTTCCAGAAATTATTGTCGCCGCATCCTCTGCCGCAAGAGGTCTGTCACTTGCATGCATCATATCGTATTGCTTTTGCAGCTCTTCCATGCTCATTCCAGAATGAAGGGATGTAAATGAAAGATCTCTTCGAATTTTCGGAACAAAAATTGGCTCAATTACGGCACGAGAAGTTTCACCCATGGAGTAAAGTTGCGTGGAGGACATTTTCCCTAGCATTGGATAAATGAATTGACGCCATTCGCTCCACTTTTGCATTCGCGGAGCTCTCATTTGTCGATTATAAGGGGCGTCAAAAATTATTTGCTAATTAGGAGTTTAGATGAGTCGTTGAAACCAATTGAAACTTACTCTCCAAGTGGCAGTTGTATGCTTTCCTCCTGGTGATAAAAATTCGTACGGTTTATCATCAATCAACAAATCTCCGGCGACAGTTGTCTAATTAATGAGAGAGTGACTACTCTTCAGATGCTTTCAATTGCACGTACCTTATCTTGACAGAGAATGACTTTATCGACCCACGCCTCGCCAAGATTATTTTTGATCCACTCCAATTTTTCTTGTGCACAATATTTTGACGACTTCAAGGGGGAGGTACAAATGTATAACTGCAAGCCTGCTTGCTTCATCTCCTGCATTGCTTGTTGCGC